>LBNU01038564.1:152028-162363 GCA_014162995.1 Artemisia annua
TTTGATTTTATTTGTTTCCGTATGTATGTTTTATTTTTATTGCTAACAATTCATGTTTCAAATTAAATTGCGAAAATGCTTTATTTTGTTTTTAACTTCGTCTTAACTACATATAAAGGTATTTGCAAAAGATAAGTGTAAGGGAAATCTAAATTTGTTTATAAGAATGAATTGAACATGAATCATAGCAATATAAAATGAACATACATATTAGTATTTGTTTGAGTCAAATGCTTGTATCGAGTCATAATGAAATTTTGCAGGATTCCAGGAATTAAGGTATTTGTTTTTCCAGAAATTTTCCGGAAACTAAATATAAAAATTTTGTCAGATCAGTTCTGACGGCGTTAGGGTTTACAACCTGACGGCGTCAGGTACTAATTCCAGAAAAGTTTTTAAAATTTAGTTTTTCTGCCGGGATTATGAAATTTACTGCATCTCTAATTCCAGGAATCTGCAAACTTTTATTCCACAAGCATTATATCTTTATATAGATTTTACCGCCGATTTTACGCAAGGTTTGCCTAGATTGTTTTCTCTGGTTTAACAGGTTATATTGGACAAGAAGATGAACATGGCATTTAGTTCATGACATCAAGTTTTTGGCGCCACTTTAATCTTGAAGATATCACATCATCTTGGAAGAAAATCTAACCATGTTACCACACGATCCACATCAAACGAATCAGGGGAGTATTTGTTTCATTCTTTCATTTTCTTTACTTTTACATCTTTTATGTGAACATTGGGGACAATGTTCGGTTTAAGTGTAAGGGGGGTAAATGAAGACACCTTAGAGAATGCTATTACTCTTGATTTTTGTTTTGTTTAATGGTAGATGTGTAATAAAACTGAGAGAAATATTTGTTAGGGCAATTTTAGCGCCAAATTTAAAATTTTTTACAACATATAGGAGTGAAACTTTAGGCATAACAAGCGTCTCATGGATAGGAAGTTGTACTACTAGCACAGAAACCGTACCACTCAAAAAATTTTATGAATAAGGTAGTGACCATCCGAGTGTTAGATTAATTGACTAACGCGCTAGCGATCTAATGTATGACTTGGTGACCATCCGTTATGCAAATAATGCGCCAGCGATCCAAGAAGTGCACTATTGACCATCCGTTAGTTGAAGCATCAAAGACTCGCGCCAGCGATCTACTAAATTTATTTAGTATGCTTGTTTGTGTACCGGTAGTATTTAGATTATAGAACTTGCGTTACTGACCATCCCAAATCCGCTAGTGAGACTACATTCATGTTGTTAAATCTACTACATGATAAGAGGCATTATGATAAACCCTTGTTTTACACCTGTATTATATAAATACATTGGCTACATTGGTCAAGTAATTTTCTTACACCCTTAGCGTTGTACCCATTTTTAGTACACGATACCCCTAGTACACCCCTCAGAGCCTATATTTTCGTTTGTTTACAATCCACCCCAAATGTACACCCAAATCGCCTTAGCCTACCTTGTATGCACTAATCTTTAGTGCATTATTGTGACAACATTTGTTTAAACCCTTTGTTAATTGTCTTATTGATTACATGGTTGCTAAGTCGAGTCATATCTTGTACATATTGTTTTGGGACGATTGGAATTCATGGATAAAGTACTTGTGTAATGGAGAATGGGGAAGAACATCACTTATTACCCCCATATGTGCGTTAATATTTTAAAGTACTCTAAGTTTTTCAATTATCTTAATTCGAGTCGCTAGAATAGTTAATTGTAAAGTATGTAAAAGTTCAAGTGTAAGGGGAGAACCGAGGCCCCTATGATGTATTATTTTGGATGGTAGGGCAAGAGTATATGCAAAAAAAAAAAAAATAATAATAAAAAAAAAGATCGAAAAAACAAGAAAAACAAAAAAAATGGAAAAAGAAAAGTAGAAAAAACATACGGACTACCATCCTATTTCATTTTATGTTTATTTATGTTTTTGTTATTCTCTTTTTAGCTTAAGTTGAGTCGAGTCTTGGCTTAGCAACGCCACATTATGCATGTATTTGATCAAGATAGTTAACTCGCCACCACTAAAAATACCCTTTATTCCAACAAACCGTGTTTAATATATCCCTACACTTAACAACCCTTGAAAAGCCCTCTTTGATAGTTTATCTTAGGTGCTTACGCCAAATGGAGGAGGTTTTTTATCCTTTCCCAAGCCTATGGTAATCTAATTGCTAAAAGGCTAGTGTATGATTTCCGTGCTTTTTATGACTAGGGTGGAATAACTATTTGTTGTAATTACTTTTATATTAGTGTTAAATGACCCCTAGCTCATATTTTGATTGGAATAAAAGCGCATTTGCTTGAGGACAGGCAAATCTCAAGTGTAAGGGGTATTTGATGAGGCGAAAAGTGTTACGCTTTTAAGCGGTCTTTTAATCCCTAAATCGTTATTTTATGATCAAATATTGCCTTAAATCATTCCTTTTGTCATTTTAGGTACTTTCAGGAGGAATTCTCAAAAACATTGCATTTTGGACGTTTTTGGAGCATAAAAGCGAAGAAAACGACAAAGTCTCAAATCAAGCTGGAATTCCTACCTGATGGTGTCAGGCTTTAGATGCTGACGCCGTCACCTTAAGATGAAGGAATAGATTCAGACTCTACTAGACGGCCAAGGAAGGACTTAACACATTTACACCTGACAGCGTCAGGTGTTACAAATCCTAGGCCGTCAGGTGTTATGCTAAAGAGAGACGGCCCAGAAGGTTATAAAGGCTGACGGCGTCAGAAGTGGATCTAGGTGATCCGAGAACCCTAAACACGGCGGGTTGACGGCGTTAGGACCTATAACCTGACGCCGTCAGAATGTAAAATCTTTNCGTAGGTCCTCATTTTACACAGTGAAGAATCATCGGTGATCCTTGATGAAGTTACGACGTAGTTCCCAATATAACTACGTCGTAGAAGTGCCAGCAAGAGTTCTACGCCCGTAGCCAATGATCAAGCTGTGGAAAACTAGAAGGGGGGGGGGGGGTTGAATAGTTTTACCTCTTTTAATTTGTTAAATGGTTATTTGAAAATCTTTAATTTGAGTTTACAATGAAAACAACATATAAGTAATATGTTCAATCTTATATATATATGTGTGCTTTTGATTTTGGTTTCAAAGCTTTGTTTTATGAATGGAATTTTGTTTGATCTTTATGTGAAATCAACATATGCACAATATAACGATATAAGCAATTATGACTATATACTAGAGATAAGTAAGTAAGTTAATGATGAGGCGAAAAGTGTTATGCTTTTAGGGGGTCATTTAATCTTTAAATCATTATTTTATGATCAAATATTGCCTTAAATTGTTCCTTTTGTCATTTTAGGTACTTTCAGGAGGAATTCTCAAAAACATTGCATTTTGGACATTTTTGGAGTATAAAAGTGAAGAAAACGACAAAGTCTCAAATCAAGCTGGAATTCCTACCTGACGGCGTCAGGCTTTGGATGCTGATGCCGTCACCTTAAGATGAAGGAATGGATTCAGACTCTACTAGACTTTCAAGGAAGGACTTAACACATTTACACCTGACGGCGTCAGGTGTTACAAATCCTAGGCCGTCAGGTGTTATGCTAAAGAGAGATGGCCCAGAACGTTATAAAGGCTGACGGCGTCAGAAGTGGATCTAGGTGATCCGAGAACCCTAAACACGGCGGGTTGACGGCGTTAGGACCTATAACCTGACGCCGTCAGAATGTAAAATCTGTATATACTTTTCCAATTTTCATTCATTAAGTGTGTAACTTTTGGGAGAACTTTAGGGATAAACCCTAGCTCGAATTCTCAGCCTTTTTCAAGGGGTTTTCACCCTTGTTTTATCTATGATTAATTAAAGATAAGTCTTCCATCAAATCATTCAATATGTCTATGTGTTGCATGATTATATCTTATGCTTGTCTTTTAATTAACATGTTAGGCTAAGTTTCTCTTGTGTTTGCTTAGATCTAATGAAACCTAGCTATTGATTGCTTGTTGTTGGTTTGTTATTAATTGTTGTGGGTGGGTGATGTCGATGTTAGGCTTAAGAAAACTGGCTAACTTCCAATTGGTAACTTGCTTGAACGTCTTAAAAAAAATGAATCGGATGTGTACTACGATTATATGGTTGTATTTAAAGCATAAGTAATTACTAGTGATTTCATAGTTTGGATACTAAACGTGTCGCTATAGAATGAAGTTTGCACTTATAGAGTTAGGGAAGATCGTACACGGCCCTACGAATGGTATTAAGGAATACAACCCGTCATCCACACAATTGTAACAAACCAATTAACCGGTAAAAGATAGCTAGGGAGTAGTGAAATCTAAGTAAACACACTTTTCTCCATATAAGTTTCACAACCACTTTAATTTTCTTGTTATTTTATTTTATTTGCAATTGTAGTTATTTGGGTTAGTTGACTAGCAACTAATTCCGCCCACTCTTCCAAATATCCGAGATTTTACTTGCTTTCATAAAATATAAAAAAAATACAAAAAGAATCATCCCTCAACCCTTAGACCTAAATTAGAGTAGTTTTCAATCCTAACGACACTATTCCCCTAGAGAACGATCAATTCCCCGGTACTTGCCACTACAATATACTACATCGGTCAGGTACACTGCCTGGCGGGGATTGCAAGCTTCTCAAGATCCCTTGAGAGGTAAAACCTATTGCGTAGGTTGCAAACCACACGCATCAAGTTTTTGGCGCCGCTGCCGGGGAATAGTTATTGCTTAGGTTGAATTTTATTTTTACTTAGGTCTACTCATTAGATTCCTTTCTAGTAAGATTTTTATTTTATTTTTTTTAGGTTTTCTTTAGTCTATCTTTTTCTTTGTTTCTTTGTTCGTAACCATTACCATCCGACATCATGGAAGGTGGTAATATCCTTGATCTCAACAACCCACCACAACCAAACCCACCTCCTAGAGCCCGCACTTTAGGAGAGTACTCCCGTCCTAGCCACCAAGGCTATCAAAGCACCATTGAGCTCACCCAAGGAGCCAATGTGTCTCCCTTGCGATCCGACACCATCCGGTTGTTGCAAAGCGGATGTGCATTCCATGGACTTCGTTCCGAAGATTAAAATCAACATCTCAAGGACTTTCTCAAAATCGTAGATTCCATAGACCTTGATGTTACCACTCGAGAGACGACCCACTTACGTCTCTTCCAATTCTCTCTGCGAGACCAAGCTAGTCAATTGCTAGAACGTCAACCCGCGGGATCCATCACCTCTTGGGATGCTCTCACCACTCTTTTCCTTGCTCAATTTTTCCTACCGGGGAAAAATACCAAGTTAAGGAATGACATCTTGATGTTCGAACAACTTCAAGGCGAAACTCTCTACGAGGCATGGACCCGATTCAAAGACCTACTTCAAAGAGTCCCTCACCATGGCATAAATCTCTGGCTCCAAATCCAAATCTTCTATGACCATGTTGATTACCACACCAAGCGTCTCATTGATCAAGCCGCCGGGGGCAGATTACGTGACAGAAACGCCGAGGAATCATGGGAGATCATCGACGAGCTTTCACTCTACAATAATGAAGTGTGGGAGACTACTCGTATTGTAAAATCGGCTGAGGCCACGTAACTTTCTGAAGAAGGCCTTGGAGAACTTGAGAAAAGGGTCGACGATCTACTCAAAAGGAAAAAGAAACGCCTAATCCACAACGAGCAACAATCAACTCCATCTCAGGCACAAAGCCGACACCATTGTCTGAATCACCTCGAAGGGAAAGTGTTGAATCCTTCTATAAACATGCTCAACCTAATCCACCTCCTCAGGTACTTAGTCCAGAGTTCGAAGATCGAATGAGAGAGTATATGTCGACACATTCCGAACGGTTAGCAAGATTCAAAGAGGCCATTTACAGACAGAAGGAGGAAATGCAAGAGAAAATGGCTGAAATGATGAATCTGTTGAAAGAATACACAAAAACAAAAGCCCCCGAGAAAGTGTTGGTGCGAAGAGACGTCAATAACCCCAACACCAAATTTGTTAATATCATATCCATCATCCATGAGGGCAACGGTGAAGGAAGGGGGAAGTTGATAACTAAGGAATGTAACAAAATCAACCTCATTCCACATGGTAGTGGGAACACTAAAGCTATCAAATGAAATTTAGACAGAGGAGAGGAGACGCTTTCTAGTAAGCACCTGATGGAAGAACCACCAAAATCACAGCAAGTAAGGCACTACTTGAAGCACGAAATAAACAAGAAAACTATAAATGATTGGATAAGAAACTATCGACGTATTCATCTGCCAAAAAAGGAGCCCAAAAAGACGACACCGGATGATGAATCAGACACGCGACCCGGGGGAAAATTGTACGGGAGCCTCATGAAACAGAAGATAGTCGCGAAGCAAGAATTCTATGGGATCTTCATAGTGCCATGCCGTATAGGAAAACTCAAGTATCTGGATGCAGTGGCTGACCAAGGTTCCAACGTAAGTTTGATGCCCTTATCCATTTATGTTCAGTTAACCGACAAACCACCATCCATCACCCACACCAAGCTCTCCTTTGCAAAACATTCTTATGAATACCCGTTAGGAATGGCAGAAGATGTGTTAGTCAACGTTGCTAGGTTTATGTATCCAGTCGACTTCATGATCATTGATAGAGATGATGTGAACATGCCTATCATTCTTGGGGCACCCTTTCTCGCTACAGCTAAGGCACAAATCGATTACGTAAGTAGCACTATCCGGATTAAAAAGGGGAAGAAAGCGATAAGCTTCCCAACGATCCCTCGTTATTTGAGGGAAATCATTCTACAAAAGAAGATGAAAGCAGACTTTAGCGCACCTCGTGGTCATGTTCGAGAGAAAATCCTTGCATGGGAGACAAGGATTAAGAATTACAAAGAAGCCGAGGCTAGAGAACGTAAGGATGGAGACAAGGATTCTAAGGAGGGTAATGGGCAGAACGAGAACTCTGCAAAGTTTACAGAAGGAGATTCAGTGCTCCTAAGACATTTTGAAATAAAAGTACCTCCCGACGAACCAAGTCCCTGGTGGTATGGACCATTCACAATCAAAAGCCTAGGTCGGAATGGGGTAGTAACCTTGAGCAGCAAGAGAGGAGGAGAGGTGACTGCAAATGTAGAACGGTTGAAACATCACCCCCATAATAGCAAGGATTATACCTATCAAGGGTACATCATATCATGAGATGAAGTCACATAATAGACCGTGACTTTGAGTCTAGCTACAAGACTCGTTAATAAAGAAAAGCGCTTCTTGGGAGGCAACCCAAGCTTTATTTGTTTTGTTTTATTTGTTTATTTGATTTTATTTGTTTCCGTATGTATGTTTTATTTTTATTGCTAACAATTCATGTTTCAAATTAAATTGCGAAAATGCTTTATTTTGTTTTTAACTTCGTCTTAACTATATATAAAGGTATTTGCAAAAGATAAGTGTAAGGGAAATCTAAATTTGTTTATAAGAATGAATTGAACATGAATCATAGCAATATAAAATGAACATACATATTAGTATTTGTTTGAGTCAAATGCTTGTATCGAGTCATAATGAAATTTTACAGGATTCCAGGAATTAAGGTATTTGTTTTTCCAGAAATTTTCCGGAAACTAAATATAAAAATTCTGTCAGATCAGTTCTGACGGCGTCAGGCTTTACAACTTGACGGCGTCAGGTACTAATTCCAGAAAAGTTTTTAAAATTTAGTTTTCTGCCGGGATTATGAAATTTACTGCATCTCTAATTCCAGGAATCTGCAAACTTTCATTCCACAAGCATTATATCCTTATATAGATTTTACCGCCGATTTTACGCAAGGTTTTCCTAGATTGTTTTCTCAGGTTTAACAGGTTATATTGGACAAGAAGATGAACATGGCATTTAGTTCATGACATCAAGTTTTTGCTGCCACTTTAATCTTGAAGATATCACATCATCTTGGAAGAAGATCTAACCATGTTACCACACGATCCACATCAAACGAATCAGGGGAGTATTTGTTTCATTCTTTCATTTTCTTTACTTTTACATCTTTTATGTGAACATTGGGGACAATGTTCGATTTAAGTGTAAGGGGGTAAATGAAGACACCTTAGAGAATGTTATTACTCTTGATTTTTGTTTTGTTTAACGGTAGATGTGTAATAAAACTGAGAGAAATATTTGTTAGGGCAATTTTAGCGCCAAATTTAAAATTTTTTACAACATATAGAAGTGAAACTTTAGGCATAACAAGCGTCTCATGGATAGGAAGTTGTACTACTAGCACAAAAACCGTACCACTCAAAAATTTTATGAATAAGGTAGTGACCATCCGAGTGTTAGATTAATTGACTAACGCGCTAGCGATCCAATGTATGACTTGGTGACCATCCGTTATGCAAATAATGCGCCAGCGATCCAAGAAGTGCACTAGTGACCATCCGTTAGTTGAAGCATCAAAGACTCGCGCGAGCGATCTACTAAATTTATTTAGTATGCTTGTTTGTGTACCGGTAGTATTTAGATTATAGAACTTGCGTTTCTGACCATCCCAAATCCGCTAGTGAGACTACATTCATGTAGTTAAATCTACTACATGATAAGAGGCATTAGGATAAACCCTTGTTTTACACCTGTATTATATAATTACATTGGTCAAGTAATTTTCTTACACCCTTAGCGTTGTACCCATTTTTAGTACACGATACCCCTAGTACACCCCTTAGAGCCTATATTTTTGTTTGTTTACAATCCACCCCAAATGTACACCCAAATCGCCTTAGCCTACCTTGTATGCACTCATCTTTAGTGCATTATTGTGACAACATTTGTTTAAACCCTTTGTTAATTGTCTTATTGATTACATGGTTGCTAAGTCGAGTCATATCTTGTACATATTGTTTTGGGACGATTGGAATTCATGGGTAAAGTACTAGTGTAATGGAGAATGGGGAAGAACATCACTTATTACCCCCATATGTGCGTTAATATTTTAAAGTACTCTAAGTTTTTCAATTATCTTAATTCGAGTCGCTAGAATAGTTAATTGTAAAGTATGTAAAAGTTCAAGTGTAAGGGGAGAACCGAGGCCCCTATGATGTATTATTTTGGATGGTAGGGCAAGAGTGTATGCACACCAAAAAAAAAAAAGAAAAAAAATCGAAAAAATAAGAAAAACAAAAAAAATGGAAAAAGAAAAGTAGAAAAAACATACGGACTACCATCCTATTTCATTTTATGTTTATTTATGTTTTTGTTATTCTCTTTTTAGCTTAAGTTGAGTCGAGTCTTGGCTTAGCAACGCCACATTGTGCATGTATTTGATCAAGATAGTTAACTCGCCACCACTAAAAATACCCTTTATTCCAAAAAACCGTGTTTATCATATCCCTACACTTAACAACCCTTGAAAAGCCCTCTTTGATAGTTTATCTTAGGTGCTTACGCCAAATGGAGGAGGTTTTTGATCCTTTTCCAAGCCTATGGTAATCTAATTGCTAAAAGGCTAGTGTATGATTTCCGTGCTTTTTATGACTAGGGTGGAATAACTATTTGTTGTAATTACTTTTATATTAGTGTTAAATGACCCCTAGCTCATATTTTGATTGGAATAAAAGCGCATTTGCTTGAGGACAGGCAAATCTCAAGTGTAAGGGGTATTTGATGAGGCGAAAAGTGTTACGCTTTTAGGGGGTCATTTAATCTTTAAATCATTATTTTATGATCAAATATTGCCTTAAATTGTTCCTTTTGTCATTTTAGGTACTTTCAGAAGGAATTCTCAAAAACATTGCATTTTGGACATTTTTGGAGTATAAAAGTGAAGAAAACGACAAAGTCTCAAATGAAGCTGGAATTCCTACCTGACGGCGTCAGGCTTTGGATGTTGACACCGTCACCTTAAGATGAAGGAGTGGATTCAGACTCTACTAGACGACCAAGGAAGGACTTAACACATTTACACTTGACGACGTCAGGTGTTACAAATCCTAGGCCGTCAGGTGTTAAGCTAAAGAGAGATGGCCCAGAAGGTTATAAAGGCTGACGGAGTCAGAAGTGGATATAGGTGATCCGAGAACCCTAAACACGGCGGGTTGACGGCGTCAGGACCTATAACCTGACGCCGTCAGAATGTAAAATCTATATATATTTTTCTAATTTTCATTCATTAAGTGTGTAACTTTTTGGAGAACTTTAGGGATAAACCCTAGCTCGAATTCTCAGCCTTTTTCAAGGGGTTTTCACCCTTGTTTTATCTATGATTCATTAAAGATAAGTCTTCCATCAAATCATTCAATATGTCTATGTGTTGCATGATTATATCTTATGCTTGTCTTTTAATTAACATG
>LBNU01038564.1:162504-187229 GCA_014162995.1 Artemisia annua
ACTTTTTCACTCCGAAAACGCCCGAAAATGCTTCTTTTGCGATTTTCCCTTCAAAAGTACCTAAAATGAGAAAAGAAACGACTTTGGGTGAAATCCAAACCAAAAACATACGAATTAGGACTCAAAATGACCCCTAAAAACGTAACATTTTTCGTCTCATCAAAGGACTTAACACATTTACACCTGACGGCGTCATGTGTTACAAATCCTAGGCCGTCAGGTGTTAAGCTAAAGAGAGACGACCCAGAAGGAAGGCTGACGGCGTCAGAAGTGGATCTAGGTGATCCGAGAACCCTAAACACGGCGGGTTGACGGCGTCAGGACCTATAACCTGACGCCGTCAGAATGTAAAATCTATATATACTTTTCTAATTTTCATTCATTAAGTGTGTAACTTTTTGGAGAACTTTAGGGATAAACCCTAGCTCGAATTCTCAGCCTTTTTCAAGGGGTTTTCACCCTTGTTTAATCTATGATTAATTAAAGATAAGTCTTCCATCAAATCATTCAATATGTCTATGTGTTGCATGATTATATCTTATGCTTGTCTTTTAATTAACATGTTAGGCTAGATTTCTCTTGTGTTTGCTTAGATCTAATGAAACCTAGCTATTGATTGCTTGTTGTTGGTTTGTTATTAATTGTTGTGGGTGGGTGATGTCGATGTTAGGCTTAAGAAAACTGGCTAACTTCCAATTGGTAACTTGCTTGAACGTCTTAAGAAACATGAATCGGATGTGTACTACGATTATGTGGTTGTATTTAATGCATAAGTAATTACTAGTGATTTCATAGTTTCGATACTAAACGTGTCGCTATAGAATGAAGTTTGCACTTATAGAGTTAGGGAAGATCATACACGGCCCTACGAATGGTATTAAGGAATACAACCCGTCATCCACACAATTGTAACAAACCAATTAACCGGTAAAAGATAGCTAGGGAGTAGTGAAATCTAAGTAAACACACTTTTCTCCATATAAGTTTCACAACCACTTTAATTTCTTGTTATTTTATTTTATTTGCAATTGTAGTTATTTGGGTTAGTTGACTAGCAACTAATTCCGCCCACTCTTTCAAATACCCGAGATTTTACTTGCTTTCATAAAATATAAAAAATACAAAAAGAATCATCCCTCAACCCTTAGACCTAAATTAGAGTAGTTTTCTATCCTAACGACACTATTCCCTGAGAGAACGATCAACCCCCGGTACTTGCCACTACACTATACTACATCGGTCAGGTACACTGCCTGGTGGGGATTGCAAGCTTCTCAAGATCCCTTGAGAGGTAAAACCTATTTGCGTAGGTTGTAAACCACACGAATCAGTTAAGTAATGAATAAGAGATGGAAAGATCAAACCGCGAGACAAAGGATTTATAGTGGTTCGGCTACAAGGACACCTTCCTTGCCCTACTCCACTCCCCGAGTACCACACTCGAGAGTTTTCTTCACTATGTCAACGAGCTCCCTTATGGCGGAGAAAACCTTACACACCTTATCTTACACCAATTTAACGACACAAAGCTAAATGTCGAGTTCTAATCGTAGCTAGAACCAATCTCACAACTTCAAACACACCATAACTTCTTCACACCTTTTCACAACTTCTTCACTACTTCACGACCCTTTTTTCTTCACTACTTGATGTCTTCTATCTCTTCACTACTTCACAACTTCTACCTTATCACCACTTTACTATTTCTACTTCTTTAACTTTTCAAGGCTTCTATGTCTTCACTACTTTAAAGCTTCAATATTTTCACCACTTCACTACTTCTACTTCCTTAAGGCTTCTACTTCTTCAAGGCTTCTATGTCTTCACTACTTTATGGCTTCTAGGTCTTCACTACTTCAAAGCTTCAATATCTTTATAACTTCACTACTTCTACTTCTTTAAGGCTTCCACTTCTTCAAGGCTTCTATGTCTTCACTACTTTATGGCTTCTAGGTCTTCACTACTTCAAGACTTCTTCACTATGCAACGGCTTCTATATCTTCACTACTAACTACTACTTCTATACACCCCGAACTAATCTAGTTGCCTATGTCTAAATCTAACTAACCAATATACACACCTTATACACCAATTAATGAATGATTTACAAAGTGGAATAAACAAACAACTTAAGTAGCAAGATGATTCTAAGTTATAATACTTCTAGTCTTGATTAATAGAAGTATTCTTCTCTTTGCACTTGAATGTTTGAAGCTTTGGATCACTTGGAAACAAAAGCTTATGATTATATGATCAAAGAATTAAGTGGAATGATTAAGAAAGAGATTTGGACAGAAAGTTTTGTGCAAAAAGGTTTGAAAAAATGCCAGGAATGACCTAGTATTTATAGGCAAATTTTACAGCTGGAGGAGCGTGGCCGGTCCCCTTAATTAGGGGCCGGTCCCATTAATTATTAAGGGGGCCGCCCATACAATTAAGGGGGCCGCCCACCCTGTAACGGCTATAAAATTTGTCTTTTACTGGGGAAGGTTTTTCTGGAACATTTTTGCCATTTTTGGTTAAAAATTTGAATTCATATATTTATAATGGATTTAACATATTTATTTAATACCAAAAATGATTTTCTAAAAGATATTAAATGTTTGTGTCATTTTATAAAAAATCTAATGATTAAGAAAATGTTCCTTTGATCATATAATGCATTAGACACTTTGTTTATTCATAACTTAAGTGATTTGGATGTTAAAATAAATATTTACTACTAAATACTTGTTTACGTCATAATCTTTAGTTTAATGAGTTTTCATTTTGTGATTATCAAAACATAAAGATATCAAAAAATATGAATAAAGTTTTTCGGCATTATTTATATCAACACAAGCTACAGCGTAGTTGCAAAATACAAAGGCTACAGCGTAGTAAACCCTAGAGCTACGCCATAGTAAAGTCGGGCACTATAAATACCAGCCCTAATTCCGAGTTCTAGATATCACTTTTCACCACTTCACCACAGAGAAATTCATAGGAAGTTAGGGAGCAGGGAGAACGAAGTTCAACCAAGCATACAAGACATCTTCCAAGGGAGAATTCACGCTTCAACCATAAGTTTAATCATTAATAATTCTTTTATCGAATTTATGTTTTCATTAATCATGTTGAATACATATTTTTATGCATTTAATAACATGAGTGGCTAAACACTTTTGGTTTTAGCCTCATTATGAAATTGTTATTGCCATGATTTAGTTTTCTCGCATTTATTATCGTTTTATTTGAATACTTTCTTAGCATGTCTTAGGACACTCTAGTTTTGGTAGTAATGATGTTTGGTAGTTCCGTTGATGCTAGGAGAATTGACCAGAGGACCCATAGCAGATAAGGGTGTGTTTTGGTGATAGAAATATCACCATTCATGTGGAAATTTCAACAAACAACCACCTACCAAACAGATTTGCTTAAGAAGTTAGAGGGGATGTAAGTTCCGAAAGGCCAGATCCCGCTAGACTATTCTAAGTTAGTAGAGACACTTAACGACTCTTGCACCTTGTAGGCAAAGCGATCATCCGAGGAACTCTTGTAATGTTACAGTTATAAGAATAGGGCAAAGTGTAAGATAAGGTAGGTGATTTGACCATCTGAGTCTATCGACTTGAATCCCCAGATGAAACGACGATAGAGTCGTTTTAGTACAGTTTTAAATTTTAAAAAGTTTTTTCCGTTAGATAAAATAGTCACTTGAAGACAAATGACAATTCTATCTTCCGAGGTCGTTTTCCCAACGAGATTTGAATTGAGATTTACGTTGTGTTTTTAGTTAATGCTTGAATATCAAGTAGATTTGGTTTTTATAAAAGATTTTATAAACTACTAGCTACTAGCTACGTAACAATACTACTAGCTACGCATATCAATTACACTAATAAAAAGAAATTATTCAACAAGCATAATCATATTAATAAACTAAAAGTGAAAAGGATAAGGAAATAGAACCCGATATAAGAGATGACCACCCGATCTTATAAACTAAACAAACCATAAAGTTTAATTCTTTAAAAGCTTTAATAAAACCAAATAGTTAATAAAGTTTGTGACTTTATTAACTAATTAGCTTATTAAGACTAAAAAGTAATAAACTTTATAGATAAACTAGTTTATAAGACCCTTAAGCTCCGGCCTTAGCGGTAGAAATGATGAGAAACAAAGAAAAATCAAAACTTTATTAGGATTAAGCAATAATAATGACCAAATAAGCTATGGAATAGCTTACTGGTTGATAAAGCTACAAACTTTATTATTAAAAACCTAAGAAAAAGCTAAAAGATTAAAACTTTAAGGTAAAAACTTAATAGATCTAAGAGATTTAAGCTATTTTTAGAAGAAAAATTAATAAAGGTTCATACTTTTTATGAAATAAGTATTAAAACTACTAGATCTAGTTAATAATCTATTTAAAAAAAGCTAAAGAATAAAGAAAATTTGCTCTCAAACTTAAGAGATGTCAAGGCGTATTTGAAAAATAAGTCGAGCTTAACAAGCTCATGCATCACTCTTTTATTGTTTGAATCGAGCTAGAGGTTGAAGAGAAGAAGAAATGGATAAACATATTAAGCTAAGAATTAATAAAAATGTAAACTTTTTATAAAATAAGTTGTTAGCATTTAAATTTTATAGAAAAAGTGATGGTCGGTCTCATATGTAATATAGTGTGTCGTGTAGGTAGAATTAGTCATTGGGCCTTGGACTAGTTAAGCTAATATGTTATAAGTTAAGACTTAAGTATAAAACCAAGTCCAAGCCCAAGCCCATCAAAGCCTTTAGGGCACCACGAATTGTACTATAAATACACCTCAAACTCTCATTTGAGGTGTGTGCTTGTATGTGTTTTATGTGTGTTTTCTCTAATATAAGTTCTATTTCATACACCTCATTTCATACATCAAGTCACCATCTTTCTCATCTCTTTTCTACATATTATACGCGTGTGTGTGAATGATAAAGTTGATAGATCTAATGTCATACAAGTGGTATCAATCGCCTAACAATGATTTAGGAGGGTTTGAGTTTGTGTTCTACGTGTTTTAAAGACTTATATTCACGTTTTTCTTCAAAAGTTTGCAAATTTCTTGTTCTTTTTTTGTGTTTTTAACACTTTTTTGCTTACAAACTAGTGTTATAAACCTTTCTCAATAAGAAAGTTTCAATCTTTTTGCATAAAATCAAGCTTTAAAAATCGTCCTTATTTTTGTACTTGATTTCGAAATTTTAAAAATTTTCATAAAAATCATCAAGTTTACAACTTTCTTGTAGTTTTGGTGTTTTTAAGCTTAGAAGTACAAAAATCTTGGATTAAAAACGTGTTTTGGCTGTGCTTTTTGCTTAATCAAATCTCGACCAGAATTGTACTATTTATCGAGATCACTTGACCCTAAATTATCGAGATCACTTAGACCCTAATTTATCGAGATCCTCATAAGTTGCTCTTCTTCAGATTTGGTGGCCTACTCAGTGGTTTCTATCTTGTATAAGTTAGAAATAACACTTCGACTTCGGATAACTATCTAAATTGTATAATCTAGATAAGTTTGGAATACTTTTTCGATAAGCAAAATTTTATCGAGAACCTTTGACAAAAGTTATCGAGAACTTCTGCTGAACCTATCGAGAACTTTTGCTAAAATTTATCGAGAAACTTTGCTCAAAATTATCGAGAAACTTTTGCATTTTATCGAGAAGTTGACTAGTTATCGAAATTACCTTATCTAGCACATTATCGAAATCATTATCGAGAACATCTTATCGAGATCCTTGCAAAGTTATCGAAATCATTGGAAGTCTATCGAGATCTTTGATACTTTATCGAGAACACCTGGAATTTATCGAGAACTTGGGAATTTGGTTGATTTCTGACGACTAAACTTCAAACGGCTATAACTTTTGATCCGTAACTCCGTTTTGGACGAAATACCTGTCAAAACGACCATGAGATCGAGGAGAACGACACGTTGAATCATCTAAAGATCATTCAACCCAACCTTCAAGGTCTAAATCCTCTCCGAGAAGAAGTTATTGAGGTTTTAAGTTTTCAGAACCGATTTTCACTACAAATTCAACACCAAAACTCTACTCCTATTTCGTTGGAACGATCCTAAATCAACTTTATCAAATCATCACTGAATCATAATGGCATCTCAACAAGATATTCATGCTGCCGGTGCAGAAAACCGACCTCCTATGCTTGAAAAAGGTGGTTATCTTTCATGGACAAGCCGTATGCTTCGCTACATCAAAACCAAAGATGATGGTAAACTCATGATCAAATCCATTGAAAACGGTCCATTCCAGCCAAAAGAAATCCTTGATCCTGGTAATCCAGATGGAACACCTCCTACTCAACCATTCTTTCGTCTCCAAAAGGAAGAAGATTACACAGCTGAAGACTGGAAGCAGATTAGAGCAGATGATATGGCAATGCATCTCATCCAACTTGGTTTACCTCGTGAGATCTTTACTGCAGTCGACAGTTGTCAATCAGCTTATGCTATGTGGGAACGAGTTAGAAGACTTTGTCATGGAACAGAAATTGGACAACAAGATGTTGAGAACAAACTTCTAACAGAATGGGAAAACTTCACGTCTACAGCAGGTGAACAGATTGAATCATATTACACCAGGTTTTGTACCTTGATGAATGAGCTGTAAACTCATGATCAAATCCATTGAAAACGGTCCATTCCAGCCAAAAGAAATCCTTGATTCGGGTAATCCAGATGGAACACCTCCTACTCAACCATTCTTTCGTCTCCAAAAGGAAGAAGATTACACAGCTGAAGACTGGAAGCAGATTAAAGCAGATGATATGGCAATGCATCTCATTCAACTTGGTTTACCTCGTAAGATCTTTGCTGCAGTCGACAGTTGTCAATCAACTTATGCTATGTGGGAACGAGTTAGAAGACTTTGTCATGGAACAGAAATTGGACAACAAGATGTTGAGAACAAGCTTCTAACAGAATGGGAAAACTTCACATCCACGGCAGGTGAACAGATTGAATCATACTACACCAGTTTTTGTACCTTGATGAATGAGCTGATCAGAAACAAGTTGGAACCACGACAAATTGTGACAAACATTAAGTTCATCAACAATCTACCAGAAGAATGGGGTCGATTTGTCACAATTGTCAACCAAACAAAGAATCTTCATCAGGTGGATTATGATCAAATCTATGACTTCTTAAAGCAAAACCAAGCTGAGGCAAATGAAGTTAGGAAGGAAAAGGTGGCTAAGAATCATGATCCTCTTGCACTCATTGCTACAACACCAACACCTCTACCAGTGAACACACAACAACCATCATTATCTTCCACTCACAACTATGTGCAACAACCATACGTTTCACAACCAACACCTATCTATCAACAATCATTCTACCCACAACAACACGAAGTCATTCCACAACAACTACCAGATCAACAATTCCAAGAACCCGAATTCACTGATAATGATGAGAATCTTGCTGCAATAACTCAAGCATTTGCTCTTCTGACTAAGGCATTCCAAGGACGCTATTCAACTCCAACTAACAACAACCAACGAATTTCATCGAACACTCGTAACAAGCAGATTGCTCAACCAAGGTTCAACATGGGCAATACGGGTCAAATGGTTGCTGTTATGGGGAATCAGCAAGGATATGCTACGGGCTTTCACATGGGGAATCAGAATCAAATGGGTCTGTTTGCAGGAAATAGGATGGGTTAAAGGAATCAGATGGGTCAGTTTGTCGGGAATCAACGGGGTCAATATGTTGGTAATCAGGCTTTGGGAAATCAGGTTGGAAATGTTGCAGCTCAGGTTGGAGGGAATAATGGGAATGTGAACGTGAATCAAGGAAATTTGGTTAAGTGTTTTAATTGTCAGGGTGTCGGTCACATGGCAAGGAACTGTCCTTCCAGGATGGATAAGAAAGATCCTGAGTACTTGCAGAAAGCATTGATGCTGGCTCAGAAGCAGAAAGCAGGATTTCAGTTGAATGCTGAGGAGATTGACTACATGGCACTTATGGATGATATGGAAGATTGTGAAGATATTGATGCGAACTGCATATTCATGGCGAATCTCCAGGAGGCTAAGTACGACACAGATTCTGAGACACCTCTGGTTTATGATGCCAATGTAGTATCTGAGGTACCATTAAACAATTCTTTCAACAATAATGATATGTTTAATATGTCCCCTCATGAGGAACAGCATTCTGAGACACAAGTATACGATTATGATACATACCAGGAAATGCCGAATAATAGCAATATTGATTCGTCAAATCCCGATATGAATCATAATGGAGGCTTTGTTTCACAGCATGCTGAGAATGATGAGGAAACACGTGCTTTATTTGAATCATTGTTGAATAATTGTCAAATTGAGATTGAGAATGTGAAAAAGGTCAATCGCGAAGCTAAGGCCGCGAATGCTAAATTGACCGCTGAGCTTGCGAGATACAAGGAAAAAGAAAAAGCTTTTCAATTTCATACACAAAGATTGTCTGAATTAGAAACTGGTTATCAAAATTCTGTTTCAAGGGAAAAACATTTGCAAATAAAATATGATACACTTGATGTTAATTTACAAAAGCAAATTAGATCCCTAAATGCGGAAATTTCTGATTTACAAAACCAACTTTCTAAACATAAAACAGCTTATACCAATCTTCAAAAAGAACGGGATGAGTTGAAAAAGGAATTTGCAAAGAAAGAAGATAAGCTTTTAGAAGAAATCAAAGAGTCAGAAAATAAGATTGCAAAACTTGAAGATTTGTTGGTTAAAACGGGTCATTCATCACAATCTCATAAAATGATTGCAAATCAGACAGATCCGATTTACCACACAAAATATAAAATGGCTCTTGGTCAAACACCTTGTAATCTCAAGAAAGCTCGGCAAGAACAGAATGTGATTTATAATGGAAATGTGCTTTTAGAGAAACATGATCCTCCTTATGTGCGTGATTATGATGACACAATAGCTCATGCGGAAGAGAGTCACAATAAAATGAAGCAAAAGAATCCAGATTTAAAACCTATTGATTACAACAAATGGAACGAAATTAATGGAATCACTTTTGTCCCTCAAAAACAAACACCAAATGTTTCAAAACTATCGATTTTCAAGAAAATGCTTTCAAAACCACAAGTTGTCTCTAAAAATCTTTCAAAAATGGAACAAATGTCGTCAGACAATCCTTTTAACACAAGTGAAACTAGAGGCATACTTGATGATGTGAAAAAGAGAATCAAAGTTCTTCAAAGCATTGTTGATTCCAAAACCACAATTGGTATTGAAAATTGGCATTCGAGTTTTCATAAAGAAATGAAAAAGGTGTTTCAAACAGAAATTACAATCCCACTGTATAACATCAGTGCGAGAGTAATTCATCTTGAAAATGCTTTGTTAAAAGAAACAACCGACTTTGTCAAGGACCACAAATCCCTGGTAAAGGAAGTTAATGAAACTCGTGAAAACATGAAACTTTTGGATAGATTAAATGACTCTCTCTTCGAAGCTGTTTTGTCTACTGATGTGATGTCTATTGTGTTGCAAACATATTCTGTTGAGGATGATGAGAGACTTCGAGCTGAGACCTCCGCACTTGTTTCAAAATATGAAAATGCTCTTATTAAACTTGAAAAAGAAAACGTGTCATATTTTAAACAACTTGATCGAAAAAAGGAAGAATGCAAGTATGACAAATTGTCGTATGAGCGTGATTTCAAGAAGTTGCAAGAGCAAAATGATCTTTTGAAGTCTCAGCTTGAAAGTTTAAAAGGAAAGGGTGTGGAAACTAAGTTTGAAAAACCAAAGACTTCGGAGAAACCAAATGCTTTTAATACGGTTGTAAAACCAAAAATGTCAATTTCTCGGTTTGCTCCAAAAATCGATGTGAACAAAGATTTATCAAAAACAGTCATTCCATCACCTTTGCCGATGAATGTTGAAAAAGAAAAGAATGTTGTGAAAAAAAAAGCTGTTGTCGAACAACCAAAAGTGATAGCCCCAGGCCTTTTTAGGATTAGTCCCACTATTGCGTGTGCCTCAACATCTAGGACAAATGAAAAATGCAAAAAGGATAATTCTAATAAGCCTAAGGATGCTAAAAATGACAACAACATAAATCCTAATGCGTGTGCCTTACCTTCTACAGGATTAGCAAGCACCTCTAGGAACAGCAGACTAAAGCCTAAGAGCAATACAAGGAACAATAGAATCTCGTCTGTCACTAAGAGTAGTTGCAAGAATAAAGTGGATGAAGTAGAAGAACACCATAGGAATTTATCGCTTTGTAATAAGAGACATATTTCATCTGAATGTAATGTCGAGCGTACTGTTTCTAATGCATGTAATGACTCTGTTGGTTTAAAATGCAAGAAATCTTTAATTTATGATGTTCATGATGAATGTATTTCTATGAATGTGAATGTGATGCCTAAACAGAAAGATGTTCCAAAAGGACCTAGTGCTAAATCTAGATANATATTTTTATGCATTTAATAACATGAGTGGCTAAACACTTTTGGTTTTAGCCTCATTATGAAATTGTTATTGCCATGATTTAGTTTTCTCGCATTTATTATCGTTTTATTTGAATACTTTCTTAGCATGTCTTAGGACACTCTAGTTTTGGTAGTAATGATGTTTGGTAGTTCCGTTGATGCTAGGAAAATTGACCAGAGGACCCATAGCAGATAAGGGTGTGTATTTCTATCACCATTCATGTGAAAATTTCAACAAACAACCACCTACCAAACAGATTTGCTTAAGAAGTTAGAGGGGATGTAAGTTCCGAAAGGCCAGATCCCGCTAGACTATTCTAAGTTAGTAGATATACTTAACGACTCTTGCACCTTGTAGGCAAAGCGATCATCCGAGGAACTCTTGTAATGTTACAGTTATAAGAATAGGGCAAAGTGTAAGATAAGGTAGGTGATTTGACCATCTGAGTCTATCGACTTGAATCCCCAGATGAAACGATGATAGAGTCGTTTTAGTACAGTTTTAAATTTTAAAAAGTTTTTCCCGTTAGATAAAATAGTCACTTGAAGACAAATGACAATTCTATCTTCCGAGGTCATTTTCCCAACGAGATTTGAATTGAGATTTACGTTGTGTTTTTAGTTAATGCTTGAATATCAAGTAGATTTGGTTTTTATAAAAGATTTTAAAAACTACTAGCTACTAGCTACGTAACAATACTACTAGCTATGCATATCAATTACACTAATAAAAACAAATAATTCAACAAGCATAATCATATTAATAAACTAAAAGTGAAAAGGATAAGGAAATAGAACCCGATATAAGAGATGACCACCCGATCTTATAAATTAAACAAACCATAAAGTTTAATTCTTTAAAAGCTTTAATAAAACCAAATAGTTAATAAAGTTTGTGACTTTATTAACTAATTAGCTTATTAAGACTAAAAAGTAATAAACTTTATTGATAAACTAGCTTATAAGACCCTTAAGCTCCGGCCTTAGCGGTAGAAATGATGAGAAACAAAGAAAAATCAAAACTTTATTAGGATTAAGCAATAATAATGGCCAAATAAGCTATGGAATAGCTTATTGGTTGATAAAGCTATAAACTTTATTATTAAAAACCTAAGAAAAAGCTAAAAGATTAAAACTTTAAGGTAAAAACTTAATAGATCTAAGAGATTTAAGCTATTTTTAGAAGAAAAATTAATAAAGGTTCAAACTTTTTATGAAATAAGTATTAAAACTACTAGATCTAGTTAATAATCTATTTAAAAAAAAGCTAAAGAATAAAGAAAATTTGCTCTCAAACTTAAGAGATGTCAAGGCTTATTTGAAAAATAAGTCGAGCTTAACAAGCTCATGCATCACTCTTTTATTGTTTGAATCGAGCTAGAGGTTGAAGATAAGAAGAAATGGATAAACATATTAAGCTAAGAATTAATAAAAATGTAAACTTTTTATAAAATAAGTGAAATAAAAACTATTTTTGATAAGTTCTAAAAAGGAGTTTTATAAAAGAAAAGTAAATAAAAAGTTTATTAGATTTAAGAGAAGAAAAAGAAAGTAAAAGAAATAGTAGAAAAAGAAGAGAAATAAGCACTACAATATTCAAAAGTAATCATCATCTTCATTAATTAGAAATAAGCTAAAAGTTGAGTACAAGAAATTGTTGTAAAATAAGCTAAAACTATTACACCAAATAAGCTAAATACAACTCCTACACTAATTATTTTACTACTCTCTACTCTACACCTACTCCTAAAATTTTTGTATGTGCATATCCGGATAGCCTCTCATATGTCCGGATACATTCTCTAGACCTTCCAAGTTAACAGCTCATTTTGGACACGTACCTGCAATAAATACCTCGTACCAATCATTAGTTGGTGGCGCCGCCNGACTAGTTAAGCTAATATGTTATAAGTTAAGACTTAAGTATAAAACCAAGTCCAAGCCCAAGCCCATCAAAGCCTTTAGGGCACCACGAATTGTACTATAAATACACCTTAAACTCTCATTTGAGGTGTGTGCTTGTATGTGTTTTATGTGTGTTTTCTCTAATATAAGTTCTATTTCATACGCCTCATTTTATACATCAAGTCACCATCTTTCTCATCTCTTTTCTACATATTATACGCGTGTGTGTGAATGATAAAGTTGATAGATCTAAGGTCATACATAAGTGAAATAAAAATTATTTTTGATAAGTTCTAAAAAGGAGTTTTATAAAAGAAAAGTAAATAAAAAGTTTATTAGATTTAAGAGAAGAAAAAGAAAGTAAAAGAAATAGTAGAAAAAGAAGAGAAATAAGCACTACAATATTCAAAAGTAATCATCATCTTCATTAATTAGAAATAAGCTAAAAGTTGAGTAAAAGAAATTGTTGTAAAATAAGCTAAAACTATTACACCAAATAAGCTAAATACAACTCCTACACTAATTATTTTACTACTCTCTACTCTACACCTACTCCTAATGATTTTTGTAAGTGCATATCCGGATAGCCTCTCATACGTCCGGATACATTCTCTAGACCTTCCAAGTTAACAGCTCATTTTGGACACATGACGGCCTCTGATTGGTGGATCGGCTGCTAATCTGCCACCTCGTACTGACATGTCAGCCCTGCCACCTCGGACTGACAACGTCATATCTGCCACGTGTCCATTCCTCATTGGCCCGCCGTCACTGCAAAGCCACCTGTCAATCAACCTCGTACTGAATTGTCAGAATCTGCGGCGCCGTACCTGCAATAAATACCTCGTACCAATCATTAGTTGGTGGCACCGTCGCCACGTGGCAACGTCTTACTCATCCACGTCACCGACACGTCAGCAGGTGGGACCCACTGACATGTGATAACTCGGGTGGGGCCCACTGCCACGTGTCACCATCTAAGTGGTCCACGTGGTGACACGTGTCATGCCACGTGTCTGGTCAACAGGTCAGGTGGGTCGGGTCAACGGATACGGGTCGGGTTGCCACGTGGACCACTCATAGAGTGCCACGTGGCCGTGGTAAATATTACCCTGATTTGCTCCCTCTTGGATTCGAACTCGGGTCTTGGCTATGAGAAGTAACCATGCAACCAGCTGCGCTGGTGCATAGTAATGTTTAATACATGCACCCTTATTCTTTTATACTCATTTTTCTATTAGCCAGATTTTAACTTATATAAGAAAGGGTCAACGTAGTTTGACCTGTCAATTTAGAGAGTTCTGGACCGGTTCAGAAATATAAGAAAGTACTGTCGAACTCTTTTTTTCGTGCTCTTTCCAATGGTGTGCTCGGGGAATATTTTTGACTTCGTCTGAACCTCGTAAAACGCGTAAACGTCATCAAAAATCATCCGAAAATCACCGTTTTTGCTTTGTTTTCAAACCCTTTGTACCTGTAAGATATAATAACACATTCCAAATATATTTCCACTATAATTTAATGTATTTGATGGTTATTATTCTAGTTTAGTGCGTTTTTCAGTATAAAAATGATGTATGTTTACGCATACATCAAAATCCCCCACACTAAAGTATTGTCGTGTCCTCACGCAATGTCATCAACTCACGCTTTTGAAATAAATAATTTCAAACCTCTTTTTACTAACTTTGAAAAGTAGCAAAACGTTCAAAAGAGATTAAGAAATCATTTATTCTAAAACGCCCCGTTTGACCATTTTATTCATACATAAACTATTTTTTTTTTTACTTTTCCTTTTTATTATTATAAGTGACAAGAGCCGACTTTCATTATCTTTTGATAACTTTTAGGATCATAGAGTAGGAAACACGACTCATAAAGAAGTGACCATTCGGATAGAATTCATCGTCCTTGATTTTTCACAAGTCCCCAAACTAAGCTTAAAAACGAGATCACAGCTTACTCACAAGTTAGATGCTAACGCTACTCATGGAAGTTACTTGTGTAATAACTTCTCGCTCCCATTTTCTTAATTTTGCCTCTATTTATTTTATTTTTGTGAGAAATGAATTTCTTCATATTTTCTCGTTTCGATATATTTTTATCCGATAAAGATACCAAGTTTAGACGCTCAGTAGTTTTTCATCTTCTTTCAAGAATCGTTGCCTTAAAAATGAGGTTCACATCAAGGAATTGGGATACAATCGAACTCATATATATAAGTTGAGGAGAAACTCACGTGCACCTCATTTGACTAGTCTAGGACCATCCACATGCACCTCACGCGCCATCAACTTTTATAACAACTTAAGCACTTATCAATTCATCCACATACATAACTTTTCATACTTTTTTTTTCTTTTTACTTAACATAACCATGGAACTTTACGGGGTAGTTCCAAAACCACATACATAACTAGAAATCCAAAGACCGGATCTCGAATCTTCAACTTATTACATTTTAACTTTATTTGAGACGTATCCTTGATGTGTACCCAATTTTTAAAGCAAAGATTCTCTTAAGAAGATAAAAAACTAAATTTCGCCAAAACCTAAACACCTTTAATTATTTAACACATATAATATGGGGTGAAACAATTTTGTGGGAGCAAAAAGCCACAAGTACCTTCTATGAGCTCTAAAGAGAACCAACTATTACACGCTTAGCTAACTTCTAAATAAACTCTATCATTTCTCGTTCTCCGCATTTTGAAAATCTCAAATAATGAGACTCGCGAATGCTTAGCCGATAATCAAGCCACGCATATATAAAGTCAAATACGGGAACTTGCAAACTCTTAGAAAGAATTCGCGTTTTCTAGCTCCTAGTGTAAGTGACTAGCGAAAGCTCTTTAAGCCATGCATGTGAAAAGTCAAGTACGGGATCTTACAAAAGAGTAGCTCCTTGTGTACAAGACTAACACAAGCTTTTACGATTACCATTGGTTAAGGGAACAAGCTAGGGCTCAACACGCCCGGATCAAGTCAAAATTCTATTCCTACTCTTACCAACGGAAAGTCAACAAATGTCAAAACACTTATTATCATATATCATCGTTTTTTTCATCGTTTTTTTCATTTTTTTATTGGAATAAATGTGAGACAAATTTTAAATTTTTGTGGAAAAACGGGGTTACGTGAGTACTAGGCAAAACAAGGGTTCGAAGCAATTTTAAAAATTTCAATAAGAATTCCCCCCCACACTTAGAACCGAACATTGTCCTCAATGTTCAAAAATATCGGGTGTTACCCCCACACTTAGGAACGAAAAAGGCAAATGCTACAAATTCTAAGTGTGAAAAGGTAAATCTATATCAAATAAGCACATATTATAATGGATTTCCCTAAATATAACAATGCAAATGATCGAAGACCGAGTGATTTGAGGTTTTGAAAACAAGCACGGAGGTCTTTACGATGATAGGGAATCCTGCAAGCAAAAACGAGAATTCCACAAAACACAACATGGAGAGAAGCACTCCCCCACACATATATCCGAATACCACATCACACTTATTCATACTAAAAATAAAAATGAAAAGAAATAAAGATAGATAGATAGATAACACGGGTTGCCTCCCGAGAAGCGCTTGTTTTTGTTCGAGTCTCTAGCTTGACTCTAGGGTTATATGCTTCTAAGGTCATGGTCACATCCATCGCTTAGTGTTAAGCTAGGATGGTAAAAGCGATACAACACCTCCTTAGGTGAGTATGCCACCTGACGGGGTAATGGTGTATGGGTAAATCTAAAAGGTTTATCCATCACCCACGTCATATCACCCGAATGTGTCAGGGAGAAAAAAGGGTCAAATCTTTCCACTTCCCTTAAGCATATTTGCTTAAGGACGGGAAGTGATGTAACTAGTAGGGTGGACTCATCAATTAAAGGCATTGACTTAGGGGGGGGGTCCAAGCTACACAAATCCTCAAACTCGTCATCAAAAATTTTGTTATCAATTCTTAATGCAAAAGTATCATCAAAGTCGAATAAAGGATTTGATATAGTCACATCGAAAGATCTAGACATCGATTCAGAATTACTTAAGGGTTCATCAGACATCCTTGGGATTGGGACAGGGTCATTGGCAGTCAAACTTTCTATATCACTAGGTTTAAAGTGAATTTCCCTATCCCCCATTGAGAGGGTGTCTATATGCTCTCTAAAAGGTAAGTCAATATCTAACTTTTCGTCTCCTATAACAACAAGTCTAGGCAAGGATGGTGGGTATGCTAGTGGCTGAGATAGGACACGTGTGGTACTTTGTGGGCTATAATTATGCACCTCGTCCATAGTAGTCTCCTTCTCACTCTCCTCATGATAAAACGAGTTAACCGGAGGATTTTGTTTTTTAAGAATCAGCTCCTTAATATGGTTTAATTCAGTTAGAATGTTATTTATAATCAATTCATCTCTAGTTAACTCATTCTGAGGAAGTTGTTGAGGTGTGGTGTATTGTGAAGGTTGGTCAGAATAAGAATAGTCATAATTGTTATAAGGAACCTGCTCATAGACAAGCGTGTTCCCTGTTTGACAATCAAAACCTTGGTAAGGATCATTTCCATATGACTCAAAAGAGTATGCCTCCACCTCATGGTGTGGTGGCTGGTTGAAGAAGTCGGTTGTTTCATTGTAGAAATCGGAATTTTGGTCATAGCCAAACCGTTTCCCGACTCTACAATGCTACAACCGGGGCAACTTCCACCATTTGGAGGACCCCCACACCATTCACAACCATATAGGTAAGATGAAGACATAGTGAAGAATCAAACAAATAGAGGGCAAGGGATAGAATTAAACAAATAAGAGAATAAAGAAGAATATTTTTGGATTTTTAATTTTATAAAAAGAAAAATATTTTTGGATTTTTGGATTTTTAAGAAAATAAACTTTTAAAAGAAAGGATATTCAAGGAACCAATGCCAAACACAATGTAAAAATCTTAACAAATCTCCTCGGCAGCGGCGCCATTTTTTATATAGTCGTTTTAGTACAGTATTAAATTTTAAAAAGTTTTTCCCGTTAGATAAAATAGTCACTTGAAGATAAATGACAATTCTATCTTCCGAGGTCGTTTTCCCAGCGAGATATGGATTTAGATTTAGGTTGTGTTTTTAGTTAATGGTTGAATATCAAGTAGATTTGGTTTTTATAAAAGATTTTAAAAACTACTAGCTACTAGCTATGTAAAAATACTACACGCATATCAATTACACTAACAAAAACAAATAATTCAACAAGCATAATCATATTAATAAACTAAAAGTGAAAAGGATAAGGAAATAGAACCCGATATAAGAGATGAGACGAAATTAACCACCCGATCTTATAAACTAAACAAACCATAAAGTTTAATTCTTTAAAAGCTTTAATAAAACCAAATAGTTAATAAAGTTTGTGACTTTATTAAGTAATTAGCTTATTAAGACTAAAAAGTAATAAACTTTATTGATAAACTAGCTTATAAGATCCTTAAGCTCCGGCCTTAGCAGTAGAAATGATGAGAAATAAAGAAAAATCAAAACTTTATTAGGATTAAGCAATAATAATGGCCAAATAAGCTATGGAAGAGCTTATTGGTTGATAAAACTACAAACTTTATTATTAAAAACCTAAGAAAAAGCTAAAAGATTAAAACTTTAAGGTAAAAACTTAATAGATCTAAGAGATTTAAGCTATTTTTAGAAGAAAAATTAAGAAAGGTTCAAACTTTTTATGAAATAAGTATTAAAACTACTAGATCTAGTTAATAATCTATTTAAAAAAGCTAAAGAATAAAGAAAATTTGCTCTCAAACTTAAGAGATGTCAAGGCTTATTTGAAAAATAAGCCAAGCTTAACAAGCTCATGCATCTCTCTTTTATTGTTTGAATCGAGCTAGAGGTTGAAGAGAAGAAGAAATGGATAAACATATTAAGCTAAGAATTAATAAAAATGTAAACTTTTTATAAAATAAGTGAAATAAAATATAAGAAAGTACTGTCGGACTCGTTTTTTCGTGCTCTTTCCAATGGTGTGCTCGGGGAATATTTTTGACTTCATCTGAACCTCGTAAAACGCGTAAACGTCATCAAAAAGATCCGAAGATCACCGTTTTTGCTTTGTTTTCAAACCTTTTGTACCTGTAAGACATAATAACACATTCCAAACATATTTACACTATAATTTAATGTATTTGATGGTTATTAGTCTATTTAGTGCGTTTTTTAGTATAAAAATGATGTATGTTTACGCATACATCAAACGATATAATGCATTTATTACAAAACTTGTCATGATAATATCAACTCCCCATCTGATTTCTCTCAGCTTATTTACTTGTTTTTATTATTCTATTGCATTTTCAGTAGTTTAATTAATTATTTCTAAAACCCATCTTTTTAATCTAGTGACACTAAACTTAGATAACTTCCGCACACGTAGCTCTTGGAACGAACTCGGCTTTACCATTTAGCTATACCATACACGACCGGGTACACTGCCTGATAGTGCATTAGGTAGACCTTAGGTAGACAAGTAATTAATAAATATTAAAACCTGGTCAAAAATCCTGCATCAGCGGGTGATTGGTGCATTTTCTGGTAGTTTCTCTCTCCTCTCTCTTATTAAACCAATCATCTGTTGACACGTCAGCGAGTGAATTTTTTGTGTGGATTTTGTGAGTGGTTCTAGCATTTCTCTACAGAAATTTGGTGGGAAGCCGAGGTACTATCTGAGCCCCCAGTCCTCTAGCTTTAGTGAAGCTAATCCTACTGAAGATATGAGCTACAACACGTGCCCTAACGTCTTGAGTCATAGAGAACATTCAGAACCAGTTCAATACGGTTACCGCATCCTTCTCAAGTTTCACAAAAGAAAAGAATGAGAAGGGGATAAACTCATATCCAATATCCACGTACTTAGCCTCATATTTGACGCGTTTACGTTAAGCGACCTCAATCACCGCACGACCAGGCACAAAATTAACCATACCAGTTTGCGTCAAGGGCGATGACCCTGTCAGATCGACACATACATCAAGCCTTCCATCCCACGAGTAGAGCAACATGTCTGCTGGACATAAGGGTTTGTCTCTTTCTCCACTAAGCCCGATATCAACTTCTTTACAAGCCGAAATCCCCGACTGAGAATAGATGTCAACAAGAGTATTGCACACCACATTATGCTGATGTTTAATACCAATAATACCAGCACACAATACGACATGGTCCCTATAAAAATCCCCCATAAAGAATCTGGAACAAGCTGAGCACGACATCTGAACAGAGAATATGGCAACACCTAGCCAATAGCATAACACAAACCGGTAGGTCTTAGCATTCATAGTTTATCCCAACCCAGATATCAGAACCACTCTAAGCCAGTCTGAAGTGTAGTCCTCCATTTGAGATTTTCATAATTCTTCTTCCTCTTCTTCTTCTTCTTATAAGTATTATAACTATTATTATTACTTTGTTAATGTTTTTGTTTTTTATTAGTTGTATTTCTTTTTAACTTTTAAAATTTTTATTTAATGTTTATTGAATTTTACTTTTTTATTTATTTATATTTATTTATTTATTTTCTTACAATTATTATTATTATTGTTGTTGTTGTTGCTGTTATTATTATTATTATTATTATTATTATTATTATTATTATTATTATTATTATTATTATTATTATTATTATTATTATTATTATTATTATTCAGTTGTGTTTGGAAAAAAACATGATAATTGATATTTGTTAACATTTATGTCTGTGTTTTGAGATGATTGAATTAATATAGTTGAAAAAAATAAAATGGTTGATATAAAAATGAAGTTGAATAAGATGAAGATGGGTTAATGGGGTGTTTTGATTTAAGTTTTTGTTTTTAAAGAAAATATTTATTAATGGGTGTTTGAGTTGGAGTTGTAGAGAAAACAGTAATAACAATAATAACAATAATAATAATAATAATAATAATAATAAAGGATAATTCAAAAATGACCAAGTTGCCCAAGCGATGGGGATTTTGACCTTAGATTTGAAAATTCTTAATTTGACCAGTTGCTTCGGTTGCCCAAAACGTGTCGCCCCCTATGGGACGCCAAGTGTCCTAAGTTGCCCAAAATTTGCCCAAGTTGCCCAAAATTTAGTGGCGTTGCCCAAAAATTCGCCACTTGGCGTCCCCTTGTTAAGTGTTGCGTTGGGCAACTGGTCAAAATAAGAATTTTCAAATCAAAGGTCAAAAATCCCCATCGATTGAGTAACTTGGTGATTTTTGAAATTATCCCTAATAATAATAATAATAATAATAATAATAATAATAATAATAATAATAATAATAATAATAATAATAATAATAATAATAATAATAATAATAATAATAATAATAATAATAATAATAATAATAATAATAATAATAATAACAATAATAATAAACCAATAATATAATAGTAGTAATAATAAAAATAGCAGCCGCAACAACAAAAACAAAAAATGTAAAGCGCAAAACATACCTTTTTACAAGCAGAAGACGAAAATACTCTTCATGTTAGACCCACGTTAGTAGATAACGGGAAAATGTTAGCATCATTTGTCCTCAAAGATGTTTAATGTCTAACTTTTATTGAGTGATGCATGTATACATGTTCAAATATCTGAGATGCATGTATGATGTGAAATAGGCAAACCACATCTATATATATACTCCATCCGTCCTAAAATAATTGTTTAGTTTAAATTTTCAAAGTCAAACTTGTTCAACTTTAACCATAATTTTTTTTTTATTATAGAATACTTGATGAAAAATTATACCGTTGAAAAGTACACTTAAAACCCAATCCATTTATATATTTTGCATCGAATATTATATAACACCCACAAAAATATTTAAGGTCAAAGTTGAAGAAGAAAGACTAAAAGTCAATAGTAGACAATAAATTTGGGACGGAGGGAGTACTAGATTAAAACTATGTACTAGGTTAAAAACTATTTGGCTATCCACCCTCTTTGGTAGTTATTTTCTTTGGTTTTGGCCGTATAATGCAACGTACTTTTTCAAATATACCGATCTAGTACGTGTATTATTTTTTGTCCCACTTAATGCTACATAATTTCATGTTTTGTTCTAATCTACCCACAAGTTTATACCTATTAACTTTGTAGAAAACCCGAAAAAACGCATACATGGTATATTTAATATGAATATATTACATGGATCGTCCTTCGAGTTTGTCCCATATTGCATCTATTGTCCCCATTGGTTTCATATTTCATTGACAACCTTTTTTTTTTGATTTTTTTTAATTACGAAATTTTTTATAAAACTTTTTGTTTTTAAATTACAATTTTTTTAAAGGGGTCTAAATTACGAAAATGTTTTGTTCCAATATACCCACAAGTTTATAGGCTTTCATCCATTTTTAGACGGTTGTGTATGTTTTCTTATGTTTTCCACACTTTTCACACGTTTTCTTACGTTTTTGTATGTTTCTATTTGTTTTTTTTTACGTTTTCATACGTTTTCGTCTATTTTTATGTTTTTATACGTTTCATCTGGTTTTATACGTTTTTGTACAATTTTTTCGTTTTTGTACATTTTTATATATTTTTGTACTTTCTTATACGTTTTTGTATGTTTGTGTACGTTTTTCTACATTTTTGTACGTTTGTGTACGTTTTCATACTTCTTTTAAAATGGATTAAAGCGTATGAAAATGTTTAAAAATGTATAAAAACACTCATAAACATAATAAGCGTGTGAAAACGTGCACAAACTTATAAAAACATTTAAAAAATGATGAAAACTTACAAAAACGTGTGAAAACATACACAAACGTACAAAAGTATACAACGTAGAAAAACGTACCCAAACATATCAAAACGTACACAAACGTATAAAAATGTACAAAAACGCATAAAAAAGATGAAAACGTACACAAATGTATAAAAACGTACAAAAGCATATAAAACGGACGAAAGCGTATGAAAACGTATAACAACGGATGAAAGCGTATGAAAACGTTTAAAACATATAAAAACGTACACAAATATACAAAAATGTATAAAACAGACAAAAGCATATGAAACGAATAAAAACGGACGAAAGCGTATAAAAACGGATGAAAGCATATGGAAACATATAAAAACGTACACAAGCGTACAAAAACAGATGAAAGCCTATGAAAATGTACGAAAATGTTCAAAAACGTAGGAAAACGTCTAAGGATAGTAGATGCAATTTGGGACAAACAAGAAGGTCGATTTATGTAATTTAAATAAATATATGTTAGTGAAAATCCAACGTGGCTGCATATGTGACAAAAAAAAATGGTTTTGGTTAAACAAGTATGGTGGGGTAAAATGACACAAAATATGAAAGTTCGTTACATTAAGTGAGACAAAAAATAGTAAGCGTACTAGATCAGTAAATTTGAAAAAATACATTGCTATTGTACGGCCAAAACCCTATTTTATAACAAATCATTCGCTGTTCAAAGAGAGTAACGTAATATTTTTACTCTAAATAAATTATTAAACTACATTTATTAATTAAAGAAGGTTTAGTTGGAGAAATTTCTTGTAGATGGCATGATTAAGGGAAGTAGTAGGCAAGCGGCACTTGTGGTCCTTCAACTATAAAGGCCTATATACCATACTTGGAAAGCTTTCCACTTTATTCAATTAGTATGAGTGTACAAATGATTTATGGATCATCATTATTAAAATATACTAGTAAGAGAAGCAAAAATATTATGATAATACAGATCATGCAGATCGAGAAATTAAAGAGCTTTGCAAAAATAAAAGTGAAACGATAGATGAAGGTACACAATCGCTATTACAATTATTTCAAACCGGTGCTTGCATCTTACTGTCATATGCTAACATTTTGTATAACTTGGCATATAATGATGGTGAGTTGGTGGGTGCGTTACAAATTTAGTGGGAAAGCTAGTATTAATGACTACGTCATAAATAATCTTTTTTGAATTTCCGGTTTGTATATATACGAAAATAATGATGACGTTGGTTTCAAATGAAAGGTTTTTCATGTATTAATCTTGGCTTAACCATTTTTATCTCTTAAGTAACTGACATGCCTCCAACATTATGCATGAATATATAATAAGCGAGGGCCTGCCTTATCATTGCGTTAAAGTTAGAAAAGGTTCCTTGCTAATTAATAGCCCTACAATGGAAGTTCATCACTGAAAGTATAGACCATCAACGTATAACGCATGACGTATAGTTGAGGCCGGATGCGAGTGCACGAAGCAAGCACCACCCTTTGTTAAACAATGTAAACCCCGTAGCGTATAACTTTATTATTGAGCACTATATATAATAGTGAAACCATAATACCCAAAACCCACAAATCAGGCTTGAGCCTAATTATCCACTAACAGTACTGTGTACAACGATAACTCAAAGTAGATAGTGTCATTCAACTAGAGTAGCTAGGGCAGGGTGGCTAGTGGGCTTAGTGCATATAGTGTGTGTATCATAGCTGTTAAGATCTCAATCTAACTCTTAAGATTTTCCGATCTTACGATCCCGTTAAGAAAAATCGAGTCAATCCTTTGTAGGATCTTAAAAAGTATAGGATCTTAAGTATGATCTCGATCTTACTATAGGATCGTAAGATCTTGATCCGATTCGATCCTACTCCCTTTAATTTAACTAACTAATAAACTATAAATGAATGAATTTTGTTAAATTAAAATAGTATAGCAAGCGTTGATTATTGTAAATGTTTAATAAGAGCAAGATATATAGATTTTTTGATTAAAAGATTGAGCATCCTTAATTACCGATTAGATATTTTTGTATTTTAGAGCATTACGCGTCACATTCTCATATCATTATAACTTTCAGAACTCTTTTTTATTCTCTAATTTGTTATACAATCATCTTTGAATATGAATTACTAGAAAAATAATATTTTTAGACATTTAAGTAGGATCTTCCGATCTCGATCCGATCTTACGACTCCGATCTTGCAAAGAAAAAAATGATCCATAGTAGGATCTCGATCTTAACAGCCTTGGTGTATATTAGTAAGTTTGGTAATTAAAAGCTCATCCTGCTCATCATCCAGGCGTATAAAAAACGTCGTTAACATCAATTTGTAACAAAGCGAATGCCTTCCACGAACGTTTATATGATCGAACAAAGCGAATGCCTTCCACAACGAGCTTGAAGGTTATTTTTCTGATGATTACGCTGCCCAGGTTCTTGATTTACCTGGGCAATTGGAGGAATTTAACAAGATGTTTGATTTTAAGGTCCAAGGCAAGTCGAGGAAGTAATATGCGATGTTGATTCGTGCATGTTTTTT
>LBNU01038564.1:187795-201270 GCA_014162995.1 Artemisia annua
TTAGGAAGTATCTTGTTATGTAAGCTTTTAGCCTATGTAACGGGCTGAGATGTGGGACTTCACCCATATCCATTGTACTTAAAAGTTTTTTGGTTAATATATTTACCAGGGTGCAGGATTACTCCCCTTTACCCAAAAAAATAAACTATAAATGAATGAATTTTGTTAAATTAAAACAGTATAGCAAGCGTTGATTATTGTAAATGTTTAATAAGAGCAAGATATATAGATTTTTTGATTAAAAGATTGAGCATCCTTAATTACCGATTATATATTTTTGTATTTTAGAGCATTACGTGTCACATTCTCATATCATTATAACTTTCAGAACTCTTTTTTATTCTCTAATTTGTTATACAATCATCTTTGAATATGAATTACTAGAAAAATAATATTTTTAGACATTTAAGTAGGATCTTCCGATCTCGATCCGATTTTACGACTCCGATCTCGCAAAGAAAAAAATGATCCATAGTAGGATCTCGATCTTAACAGCCTTGGTGTATATTAGTAAGTTTGGTAATTAAAAGCTCATCCTGCTCATCATCCAGGCGTATAAAAAACGTCGTTAACATCAATTTGTAACAAAGCGAATGCCTTCCACGAACGTTTATATGATCGAGCATAGAAACTACTTGTATATTTTGATGGCTAGTTTGTATTTCATAATATTGTTAACATTAATTCTTGCACGCATAGGTATTAACTATTAAGCATTGAGGATCGACTGGCTGCAAGTTGAAGAAACGAAGTATTCTAAAATATTGAAAAAATGATTGATATATAGATCTAAAAATCAATAAAGTTCTTCCCCCTTATTGTTTCTTACCACCATCCCATTATTCCAAATATTGACTTTCTTGAGGAAACACATTAATTCTTGATACCAGAATCAATGGCTTCCCACGTTCCTTCTCAACAATATGGACAAGATGTATCATATGAAGCCAATTCAGAATATGCTTAAGCCATCATTCCTTTTACTATTATTTGTTATTTCTTTTAAAATCCCTGTTTATACTATTGTCCAAAATAAAGCCAAACATAGTTTACCTTATCTTCCCCCCATATACCGATATATACTCGTATATGTTTCTTTTAAAAAAGGTAGCTTATTCATGATATATATTGAAGACATCATGTACAAAACACCATGTAAACTGTAGTTGAATATTGGGCCAATAAACACTACATTCAAGTAGTGATCATCTATGTGTTTTTTTTACCAAAGTAACACCTAGACAAGAGAAGACGTGAACATATATAAAGGATGTACATTTTTATTACTTTCTAGGTTTTTAAGGCATCTATTTTTGGAATTTTATTTGAATGTGATATTACATTTTCTTTCCATTTATTGTTTTCTATGAATTGTACAAAACAATTAATATTTTGTAAAAGAACCCTAAAATGTGACATGTCATGTGAAGGGGACTTCTTCAGTTCCCTGCCAGTCTGTGTAATCAAAGAGGAGGAGGTCGGTTGGGAACATATCATTTTATTTGCAACAACTTTATTTATATAGTGTGAATATAACTTCTTCTTAAATTTAATGTATAAATAATCTATATCTATATCTAGAGTAAACTGCAAAATACATCACTGTGGTTTACCCGTTTTGCCACCTTACATTCCTGTCAGAAACTTTTGGCAATATACGACATTCGTTAGCCAAACGTTTGCCACCCTACATGCCTCGTTAACCATGAGGACTAACGGTGCAATTTTTTTCTCCGTTATCTCTTAACGAGATAGATAATGTTATACCGTTAGCCTTCAGGACTAACGGTATTTGCACCGTTCGTCCTTTTTTTATGTTATCTCCGTTTTTGTACGTTTTTTCATTTTTTGTACGTTTTCTCCGTTTTTTGTTACGTTTTTATCCATTCNTTTGGCTAACGAATGATGTATATTGCCAAAAGTTTCTGACAGGGATGTAAGGTGGCAAAACAGGTAAACCACAGGGATGTATTTTGCAGTTTATTGTTTTATAAAACAGTGTTACATAAAGATGACATTATTGGTTTGTAGCTAACTATTAAGAGAAATCACAGTCATATAATTTTTACAAAAATAAATTCACCCACACATGTGTCACTTAATCATAGGTAGTAATTAGAACAAAAAAGAGAACTTAATACAATTCTATTGGTGCAAGTCACGTATCACATGTGTGTTTGAATTGATTTTTTTGGTAAAACTTGTGTGGGTGAAGCATTTCTCAACTATTAATGTTTTTCATTTTTTTTATTTGATTAAATGTGTTCAAGCCTAAATTACAAATTGGACAGAAACTTAGGAGTTTATGTTGTGAGTTTATGAGATAAGCCGAGGTGAATTGTAGCTATTTGGTTATATAATTGGCTGCTAATTTATTGGTTTGTAGCTTAACTATTATTGCTTTCCTTAATTTTTTTTTTCATTTAATGATTGATGACTTTTGGTAGGATCCTTAAGGCGTTGTCTTCTTGATAAATGTTTGTTGACGAGGAAAATGAGGGCACAACTAGTTTGGTAATGGATCAAAAGAGTTTCAAGTAAAGTTGGGCCAATTCAGAACTAAAAGTCTCTTACTATATATATGAATGAAAAACAATGTGATGTGAATACCAGTCATCCATGAATGTCACAATACGTTCAGGGAGTCATCCTCAAGAAGTTCTTCAGAGTCTAAAGATAATGACTCATAACAATAAGAGACGGAACTCAGAGAGTGAAGATAAGAACCAAGACCAGGATGATAGAGTCAGTATGTGATGACAGTAACACACTGACTCCTTGAAGATTTCCTCAAACATTGAAAACATTATGAAGTCTTAGATATTTCTGGTAGGATATTTAAGCCTCTGAAGTATAGGCGGGAAACTTCTTTGGAAGATAAGTTCAAAATATTTATCAAAAGTTAAGGAGTACTATAGTTGCTAAAGTGCAAAGTATATTTTAGTCTATCACATGTTGACATGTACTTTTTACCCCACAGGTAATCACATTGTTCTCGCCTATAAATTGTTCTAATGAACAGAAAACTCATCTCTTGTATTAAAAGTTTTAAGCATTTTCAAAAGCTAGTTTTTCCTTCTTCAAATAGAACTAAGTCCTAGATTTTATATGTATTGGTTTCACATAGTTCTTAATTAAACACAATAACTTTGGTTTTGTGTTTAAGTTTAGTAAGGAGATCACACACATACTTGTCATTCAATTACCAAGTATTATTCCGCAAACACTTTGGTAGAATTCTTTGATATATATCAATAAAGATTTTAAATGTTGAAAATTATATTTTGTGTTTTAAGTGTTCATTCATATTAACTGATAATATGGTAAGCTATATCTTAGACATGTTACTAAGGTGTTTAATTAACTTATAGGTAAATAACTTAGTAAATGAGAAGAACAACTAGTATCAGAGCAGTTTGAGTTATAAAACTAATTTATAAACCATTTAAAAGTTTTTAAAGTCAAGCTCCACCATGTCTAATAGTGATATGCCTTAGCTCATTGAACCTAAGAGAGGTAGTTATTCATCTACTGCCCCTAAACTTGAGCTTGGTAAGTTTACCAAGTGGAAAAAGAAAATGAAATATTTTTTTTATTGCATGGAACCCTATCTAATCAAGTGTTTAGAAGAGGGTCCCTATAATTCCAAAACCACCGAAGGCCTAAATAAGGCTAAATGGAAACATGAAACTACTTGTATATTTTGATGGCTAGTTTGTATTTCATAATATTGTTAACATTAATTCTTGCACGCATAGGTATTAACTATTAAGCATTGAGGATCGACTGGCTGCAAGTTGAAGAAACGAAGTATTCTAAAATATTGAAAAAATGACTGATATATAGATTTAAAAATCAATAAAGTTCTTCCCCCTTATTGTTTCTTACCACCATCCCATTATTCCAAATATTGACTTTCTTGAGGAAACACATTAATTCTTGATACCAGAATCAATGGCTTCCCACGTTCTTTCTCAACATTATGGACAAGATGTATCATATGAAGCCAATTCAGAATATGCTTAAGCCATCATTCCTTTTACTATTATTTGTTATTTCTTTTAAAACCCCTGTTTATACTATTGTCCAAAATAAAGCCAAACATAGTTTACCTTATCTTCCCCCCATATACCGATATATACTCGTATATGTTTCTTTTAAAAAAAGGTAGCTTATTCATGATATATATTGAAGACATCATGTACAAAACACCATGTAAACTGTAGTTGAATATTGGGCCAATAAACACTACATTCAAGTAGTGATCATCTATGTGTTTTTTTAACCAAAGTAACACCTAGACAAGAGAAGACGTGAACATATATAAAGGATGTACATTTTTATTACTTTCTAGGTTTTTAAGGCATCTTTTTTTGGAATTTTATTTGAATGTGATATTACATTTTCTTTCCATTTATTGTTTTCTATGAATTGTACAAAACAATTAATATTTTGTAAAAGAACCCTAAAATGTGACATGTCATGTGAAGGGGACTTCTTCAGTTCCCTGCCAGTCTGTGTAATCAAAGAGGAGGAGGTCGGTTGGGAACATATCATTTTATTTGCAACAACTTTATTTATATAGTGTGAATATAACTTCTTCTTAAATTTAATGTATAAATAATCTAAATCTATATCTAGAGTAATTAACTGCAAAATACATCACTGTGGTTTACCCGTTTTGCCATCTTACATTCCTGTCAGAAACTTTTGGCAATATACGACATTCGTTAGCCAAACGTTTGCCACCCTACATCCNCGTTTTATCCGTTTTTTGTATATATTTATCCGTTTTTTGTACGTTTTATCTGTTTTGTCATCTTTCCCCCTTTTTGTACGTTTTATTAGATTTTTTTATGTTTTTATCCGTTTTACCCTTTTTTAGTCAGTTTTTTTTATATTTTATCCGTTTTTTGTACGTATTTATCCGTTTTGTGTACGTTTTATCCGTTTTTTACGTTTTATCCATTTTGATATGTTTTATCTGGTTTTGTCATTTTTTTTTCGTTTTTTGTATGTCATAATAAGTTTTTACATTTTTTGTACGCTTTATATGTTTTGTATACGCTTTATCCGTTTTTTGTCAGTTGTTTTTTCTCCTTTTTGTACGTAAGAAAGAGGATATAAACGCACAAAAACGGATAAAAACGTATAAAACGTATCAAAAACGTTAAAAAACGGATAAAACGTAAAATAACGGGTAAAACATACAAAAAACGGATAAAACGTACAAAAAACGTAAAAAACGGATTAAGCGTACAAAAAACTGACAAAAATAGGATAAAACGTACAAAAAACGGATAAACACATAAAAACTAATAAAACGTACAAAAAAAGGGGGAAATGACAAAAATAGATAAAATATAAAAAAACGGATAAAACGTATAAAAAATGGATAAATACATACAAAAAACTGATAAACTGTAAAAAAAAAACTGACAAAAACGGATAAAACGTACAAAAAACGGATAAGAACGTAAAAAAATGATAAAACGTACAAAAAATAGATAAAACGTAAAAAAAAAAATGGATAAAAATGGATCAAACGTGCAAATAACGTAGAAATACAGATAAAACGTACAAAAAACGGAGAAAACATACAAAAACCGGAGAAACGTACAAAAAACGGAGATAACGTAGAAAAGGACAAACGGTGCAAATACCGTTAGTTCTGAAGGCTAACGGTGTAACATTATCTATCTCGTTAAGAGATAACGGAGAAAAAAATTGCACCGTTAGTCCTCATGGTTAACGAGGGATGTAGGGTTGCAAACGTTTGGCTAACGAATGATGTATATTGCCAAAAGTTTCTGACAGGGATGTAAGGTGGCAAAACAGGTAAACCACAGGGATGTATTTTGCAGTTTATTGTTTTATAAAACAGTGTTACATAAAGATGACATTATTGGTTTGTAGCTAACTATTAAGAGAAATCACAGTCATATAATTTTTACAAAAATAAATTCACCCACACATGTGTCACTTAATCATAGGTAGTAATTAGAACAAAAAAGAGAACTTAATACAATTCTATTGGTGCAAGTCACGTATCACATGTGTGTTTGAATTGATTTTTTTGGTAAAACTTGTGTGGGTGAAGCATTTCTCAACTATTAATGTTTTTCATTTTTTTTATTTGATTAAATGTGTTCAAGCCTAAATTACAAATTGGACAGAAACTTAGGAGTTTATGTTGTGAGTTTATGAGATAAGCCGAGGTGAATTGTAGCTATTTGGTTATATAATTGGCTGCTAATTTATTGGTTTGTAGCTTAACTATTATTGCTTTCCTTAATTTTTTTTTTCATTTAATGATTGATGACTTTTGGTAGGATCCTTAAGGCGTTCTCTTCTTGATAAATGTTTGTTGACGAGGAAAATGAGGGCACGACTAGTTTGGTAATGGATCAAAAGAGTTTCAAGTAAAGTTGGGCCAATTCAGAACTAAAAGTCTCTTACTATATATATGAATGAAAAACAATGTGATGTGAATACCAATCATCCATGAATGTCACAATACGTTCAGGGAGTCATCCTCAAGAAGTTCTTCAGAGTCTAAAGATAATGACTCATAACAATAAGAGACGGAACTCAGAGAGTGAAGATAAGAACCAAGACCAGGATGATAGAGTCAGTATATGATGACAGTAACACACTGACTCCTTGAAGATTTCCTCAAACATTGAAAACATTATGAAGTCTTAGATATTTCTGGTAGGATATTTAAGCCTCTGAAGTATAGGCGGGAAACTTCTTTGGAAGATAAGTTCAAAATATTTATCAAAAGTTAAGGAGTACTATAGTTGCTAAAGTGCAAAGTATATTTTAGTCTATCACATGTTGACATGTACTTTTTACCCACAGGTAACCACATTGTTCTCGCCTATAAATTGTTCTAATGAACAGAAAACTCATCTCTTGTATTAAAAGTTTTAAGCATTTTCTAAAGCTAGTTTTTCCTTCTTCAAATAGAACTAAGTCCTAGATTTTATATGTATTGGTTTCACATAGTTCTTAATTAAACACAATAACTTTGGTTTTGTGTTTAAGTTTAGTAAGGAGATCACACACATACTTGTCATTCAATTACCAAGTATTATTCTGCAAACACTTTGGTAGAATTCTTTGATATATATGAATAAAGATTTTAAATGTTGAAAATTATATTTTGTGTTTTAAGTGTTCATTCATATTAACTAATAATATGGTAAGCTATATCTTAGACATGTTACTAAGGTGTTTAATTAACTTATAGGTAAATAACTTAGTAAATGAGAAGAACAAGTAGTATCAGAGCGGTTTGAGTTATAAAACTAATTTATAAACCATTTAAAAGTTTTTAAAGTCAAGCTCCACCATGTCTAATAGTGATATGCCTTAGCTCATTGAACCTAAGAGAGGTAGTTATTCATCTACTGCCCCTAAACTTGAGCTTGGTAAGTTTACCAAGTGGAAAAAGAAAATGAAATATTTTTTTTTATTGCATGGAACCCTATCTAATCAAGTGTTTAGAAGAGGGTCCCTATAATTCCAAAACCACCGAAGGCCTAAATAAGGCTCAATGGAAACCTCAAAAGATTAGGGCGGTCAATCAAAAGATTAGGGCGGTCAATCAGGACCAAAGGCTTAAGAGCATCATTATATCATGTCTACCAGATGATATAACTGATACAGTTATTAATTGTCCTACTACAAAGCAGACATGCACATATCTGCTTCCTAGCCATGAAGGCCCCTCAGATACCAATGAAAATAGGGTCATGGACCTGAAACTTGAGCATAATACTTTTAGAGCCGAAGAGCATGAAAGTCTCTCAGTATGTAAAGTTGGAAAAGGTAGTAAGCTCTCAAAGTTAGAGTACTTAAAAAAAAGGAATCCATCAGAAGTCCATAATTATTCCCATGCCTTAACAAGCATTGAACAATGCTTGAAGTTTGATAAAGTAATTTAGTATACAATTTAATAATGGAACGCCATATATAATTAGTTTTCATATATGAGTAAAGAAATATGTAGTATGTTCTTTATCATTATGATTAAACTAAAAGTTCCATATACGTTTAACATATTTCATCCATGAACGCTCTGTAAGTATTCTAAATCTTTGTAGTCGGTCGACTTATGGGAATAAGATAGAAATAAGACTAATATGAGGTATTCGCCGTATATTATTGTTGATAAGATATATATTCATAAGTTATGAATACTTGTTGAAGCCAAACTCATATGTATTTATTGTTAATAAATAATGAAGTTGACCAAAAAACAAGATATATAATTAATTGGATGGGCGTCAAATAGTATAATATCTTGAAAATGGTTTATCTTCCAATCCTTTGACCTGAGAGATATGGCTACGCTAGCTGTCAGACATGTTGTGCTTTCACTTACTCAAAACGATGTCCGCGAGGGTAGCCATAAAATGGTAGACTGGGCGCAGCATGGAATGCATGCTAGTGAGCATATAGTCAAAATTAGATTTGTTCCTCTAACCTGGTTTAGAGTTTAATACCACTGGGGCCTCCCATCGAAGAATATAATAAGAGACTACTCGAACGAGCCCAAATATCAGTTGATTGTAGATCACTGAGTATTTTGTAATCTTGTTTGTATTCAGATTCGAGAAACAAAATTATTTAAGTGAGAATTTCTGAACGAAATCCATAAAATCTCATTTATAATTAGTAAAGCAGAGCGATAATTAACCAGAAGGATCTTTCCAAGATCAGTTATGAGAACAACAAAACTGATGATATAGTTAAAGGCAAATGATCAACCTTACAGAGTAGGTCATGGCTCGTACAGTTATCTTGATGCTTAAACCATACACAAGTGGGAGTCTGTTGGATTTGTGTGTACAGTTCAAACACGTAACTATTACTATTAAGTATATTATTATCCAGGGGTCACAAGCTTGCATGAGCTGGAATCCTACTTTTAAGTATACATATATGTTGTACATATATCATAACAAATTTGGTTTATGGTGTTAGAAATCGGGGAATTGGCTTAACACGTTTAACAAACCGACAAGTGAGGAAGAGGCAGGAAATGTATTTGAATACATAATGGGGGATGGCCAAAATTAATATATAAAATATTTTTATATTTTAATTAAATACTTTGAAAAGAAAAATAAAATAAAATAGTATAAAAGGAAACTTGGTAAATGACTAGCCTAAATAAAGGAGCATAACTAGTCATTTTTTCTTAGTGATTTCCTTAGCCTAAAAACATTTTCTCCTCCTTCTCTTCTCCCTTGGGGATGTGGCACACCTACAAGACCAAGACAAGGTCTTGTGATCTAGATTTTTGTCTTAAATGATTACTAGTTAATTGTTGGTTGTTGTTACAAGTGTCTTGCAAACGCGGGATTCAATTAAAGTGTAAGCTTGGGCATTTTGTAGCGGTTGGAACACTTTGATTCACAAAGTGTTGTTCTTGGATGTGTTCGGAAGGATCGGATACATAGGTTAGGGCTCGGCGATCCGATCCACATCTACACCGATTATTGTAAGCATCTTGTTTACAATTTTGCATTTATATAATTAAGTTCTAATTTATTTATGCATATGATTATTTGGCCGATTGTATTTGATGAATATATGACATAGTAAATATTGTTTGATGACTAATTTACACTTACACATAAAGATCCGGTCTTATAAAGATGTGTACTTGTTTCATGTGTTTATAAATTGTTTATACGCTTTTGCTTAATCTTTGATCTTATTAATGTGTTATGAACATATTGAACTTGTTTATATGTCACGGAAAATTTAAAATGTTCACATAGCGCAAACAAAAACCATTACCTTTCTCCACCCTTCTCTTCTTCTCTTCCAAATGGAAAAAAGCATTAATACACTCTTAAACACTTTTCTAAGCATACTAACCCTCACTTAACCATGAATAATGAGTTGGTTTGGCCTAACTCTAGTTGGGGCTTTGAAATGGACTTGGGAAGGTCAAAGTTAAGTGAATATAGGGGTTTAACAAGAGGCAACGACTAGTTATTGGCAAGTAAAAGGGCCAGTGGCTAGCACGCTGACACGCCAAGCTAGCGCTCCAAACACTGAATGCCTTTTGAATTGCCTATAAATATCCCCCTTTTGTCATTGTTTCACTATCTTACCAAACATTTCTCTCCTCTATTTCTTCTTTTTAATATCTCCAAGTCTTTCGATCTTCTTGTGTCTTAACATCTTTCTATCGTCACATTGAAAGCAAACTTCTTCACAAGAAAAGACACTAAAGAACCTAATCGACTCTTGTCTGTAGTGTCTAGAGTCGTGTTGCACTCTATTCTTTAGGTTGCGTCAAGTGTCTAGATGTAACAACTAATTTAACTCTCATTTATTTGTAAAGTCTTATCTGGGTGTGGATAAGCAAGTGCAAAGACTTATCCGGGTAGGGGTAAGCAGATGTGAAAGTCTCAGTCCGGGTGCGGAGAAGCAAGGGTAAAGTCTTGTTCGGGTGCGAAAAAGCAAGAATGTAAAAGTCTTGTATCGAGTGTGGTAAAGCCTTGATCTGGGCGCACTCAAGTTTAAGGTCTGGTGCTTCTTTCCTAGAAGATTGCTTCTTTAGTAGAAGCCTTTGTGGCAGGTATAGAATCGTGAGGTCTTTGTGGGTGGTTCCGGGTACAGAACTCCGTTAGGTGTTAGCTTGGTGTAGGTGTAGTGTAGATTGCCGATAGCTAAGGTTGTACGGTTTATTCACCACAAGGATTTGGTACTAGTGATCTAAACTGGATGTACAAATGATCTAAACCCCTCATACCATAGGCTTGTTCAATTATCAAAACTGCACCAACGTGACGTAAGCACCATGTATGAATTTTAAAAGAGGTCATTTATTAAGGTTATAACGTTAAGCTAAGGTTTAATAAGGGTATGGATTAGGCATAAGATATTTAAATAGAATTGGTTTAAAAATAAAAATAAAGTGATGGGTTTGGTTTTTGACCTAATGGTCTCTGACAATGTATTTAAACATAAAATAGCCTAATGAAGTAAGTCTCTGATATAAATCAGCGAGAACAAAACTCACTGATAAGGATCAGAGAGTATGCCAACCTCTGATAAAAATCAAAGGTCTTACTCTCTGATGGTTATCACAAAGTGTTACTCCGTGATGGTTATTAGAGAGTACACCTAGATGGTTCTGAGTGATAGGTGCCTCACTAACGATCATCAGTAGATGTAACCTCACTGATATAATAAATCGGTGACAGTTGTATAAAGCTCAACCAACTGCCAAGCTTCAAGGAAGTCGAAGACCAACTGAAGAAACACTTTGTATAATTGATGCGGTGTCAGGGAGCAAGGTATAAGGAGCTACAAGCAACACCAGTGGGACTGAGGACTAACAAATGCCTCATTTACCCTAAAGACTTATTTCTATAAGAGACTTAGAATCTGATGAATGGTCGGGAAACTCGTTGGGAAGATAAGAGTAAGGTCTTATCGAAGGACGATAAAGTAAGATCTTGGTTACAAAAGTTTTCAGCATTGGAAAGCCAAATGCACGCTTCACCTAGTATACTAGGCTCGTGCTATCTACTCCAAGGCCGGCTAACCACTATACCCATGTGCAATCATAGTATTCCTTCGCCTATTTAAATGAAACTTTGTAACCGGGATAAGCAGGATTCTAAACAAACACATAAAGTAGAACTTACCTCCGTAATTGATAGAATCCTCTCTCCTAGGAACTTCTAAGCAAAGCTTGCTGCCCCTAGATTTTCCCAAAGGAGTTTTTACATTTGTTGCTTAACCGGAATAGTTTTACCGAGAGCTATTTAACTGTAAATCTTTGATTCTTTAATAAAAGATTTATACACATTGAAAAGTACAAATGGTGTTATTATGGTTTTGGGTGATGGTGTTACTATCCTTGTTACGAGTTGGAAGATTTCATCATTTACTCAAAACTTATGGACCAACATAAAGTTTAAAAGTTTAAGACCCATGTTACTAGTTACGTACAATCCACAAACCCAAAATGATAATAGTTGTTAAAACGATCCTCTTTCTCATCATACCGGCACAAACATGACATATCAATTCACCACAAGAATATAGACTTCTGTTAGCTTTGTATTTTTATAAAATGAAGTGTCGGTCATTAAAGTCTTAAATCATGTAATAGGTTGCGTTAGAAAGCGTTTCAAGAGTTATAAGTCCATTAGTTCAATAAGAAAGAAGTCGAAGGGCCAAATATGTATAAGTTGAAAGGCCAAGACTTCATAGCTATATAATGCATTGTAAGCCTTCATTTGAAGGTTGAGGTTCATCATTTGAATAACACACATAGTTCATATCTTTACATGATGTTCTCCACTCTCTCTCTCTCTAGAATAAGCTTGAATTAGTTGTGAAATAAGTTATATCCAAGGTCCTACAACTTCAAATACTAACACCATTGGCAAACAACAAATCAACTCTTTATTCATTAACATTTGTTTTAATTTTCTTTTTTCGATGAATAACTTTTTTTTTGATTTTTTTCTCCTTCCTCTTCATTTTTTTCATCAATCTCTCTTTTTTTCATATTTTTTTACAACACTATGGAAAACTAGAATTGTGGGTTGAATAGTTTCACCGTTTTTAACGTTTTAATTTATACTTTCAAACTTTTAGATCCGAGTTTATGTGAGATTAATCAATCACAATATGAACACTGTATAAATAAACACAAGGCAATAAACAATAACTACGAAGAGTAAGTGCAAGACAATAGTAAAGAGTTTGAAAGATCAAACCACAACACAAAAATTTATAGTGGTTCGGTAACAAAGCTCCTCTTCACCATACTCCACTCCCCGAGTACCAAACTCGAGAGTTCAGTTCACTATATCAATAAGCTCCTTTCAGGTGGAGAAAACCATACAATGTCACTTACACCAATTTTCGACACTAAGCTAAATGTCGAGTTCTAATCAAGCTAGAACCAATCTCTCACGCACACGTATTTTCAGGACTAAAATACTAACCCGATCACTCACGTATTTTCAGGACCAAAATACTAACCCGATATAATAACTAAGTAAGTTTGGAGATTATGGACTCGATCTACAACGATACACAACAAGAACGTAACAAACGTTACGAATGCACTAACTACTCTACAACACTTCGTATCTTGACGATTATGTGTGTTATTCTCTTGTACTTGAATGGATGGATGATTGGACCACTTTAAACAAACTTAATGATCAAAGAAATGAAGGATTATAAGACTGGAAATAAACAGAGAAAACTGTGTGCAAAAGGTGAGTTTTTTTGTGGAAAATGGGTTACTATTTATAGGCAACAGAAATCCGTACGTTATGTCCAGACGGTGCCATGGCTCCCAGATGTATCTAGGAACCGTCCATAGTTAAGGGAACCGTCCCAAACATATGCTCCTATTTTTGTCATTTTTTGGTGAAATGATTTTCTGGTAAAGTTCTATCTAATTTGTGAAGGGGGGG
>LBNU01038564.1:201307-214114 GCA_014162995.1 Artemisia annua
GGGGGTCAGATTTTGAATTATTTCCCTTTAAAACATTTTTTAAATATACAAAAATACTTTGTCTAATTCATTTTTGTAAAAATTTTTTGTCGCATTTGTAAAAATGTAAAGTGTATGACATTTTTTTTAATCATTTATCAAGTTTAGTGTTTATTATTCATACATTTAGTGATTTTACGTAAAAATGGAAATTTACGACTAATAACTTGTTTACGTTTATTTTTTACGTAGAATATTTTTACATTTTGTTATTATCAAAACATAAAAAAGCTGAAAAGTATAAATAATGTTTTTAAACATTATTTGTATTAACAAACACTTCTTCTCCTTATCCACATACGTAACACCCCTACATTTCGGATAAGCACACACCACAAAAATACAAAATATGAAGTTGTGCACCTTCATCTTTGTCGAAATGGCATAACACTTATAGCACAGTGCGAAATAACTCTTAATCATCAACAACGGTCCAACATATCAAACAACTAGCAACCCACCATTTAGACTTTTGACTACGGGTTAGGCTAAGTTTAGGATTAACATATTATTTATTTTTTTAGTGGATGTAACAAAAGAAAAAGGTTGGCTAACAGAAGAAAAGGTTGGCTCAGCGGGGTGTAACTAAGGGTGTCTATCACTAAAAGTGAGTGGTACAAATGAGTTAATATAAAATGGGTGGTTGGCTAATCGATATAATTAGCCAAAAATGGACGGGCTATTTGGGTTAAAATTCTAAGGTTGCCTCTTTATCAAATACACCTATATCATACGAAGGTGATCTCACTACGGTCTCGTAATACATAACAAGTACAAGTTCTAAAATCAATGTAATCATCAGCACTCATAGCGAAAAGAATTCAATCATAAAAGATTGTGTAGAGGTTTGCATAATTTATTTTCGTCATAAATCTATACTTTATTTCAGTTTTTTTTTCTTCAGATTCTTATTATTTTCCTCAATATAAGGTTTTTACTTCTTTTATTTTAGTAATCCCTATTATCTCTTCAAATTTAACCTCTTAAATCTAATAGTCTCTTTACAAGCAAATTAAATGTTAAATATGACGATTTCATAAATTAATCACTATGTTAAAAACAAAACCAAACATTTCCCTGTCAATTTTGTCATCAAATTAATATTGATGTCACAATCTTATCAGAACCCATTGAATGAATCCCTTATTAATTCATTTGATGGAAACCATACATAGAAACGTTTGGAAGTGCAAAGCTTTGGGCATGGCCAAGTGTACCCTATATATTGATGATACCAAGCGAGGTTAGACACTAAGACACACAAACATGTAGCAATAAACGATTGTGATTCAACACGGACAAATATTATAAGTTTTTTAAAACATGGTTGTTACTTAGAGACAAGTCACATCTCCTACGAAAATGAAACATCATATCCCAAACTCGAAAACCCAAGTTGTGCCCTTGGCATGCATGGTCAACTTCGATACCCAACCCTATCCTGTTTTTTACCTCGTAGGAGAAAGATATCTACGTGGGTTTTCAATATTGGTTATGACAGTCGTAAAGATATAACCAGTTCAAAGCGCATATGATCTTTCCTTAGCAATGCTTGAAACAGTCATATGAACGTCTATAAATAGAACGTTTTGTGAATATTTCCAATACACTTTAGATAACATGATAATGAGTAATATGTTGAGTGAGACTTGACTTATAACACAGTGTACCAAAAGTTAGGCAAAACTAACAGTTTTGTGCTTTTACAAACATATCACACGTACAAGAACAATGTATCATTATTTAGTACATGTAGTTTCTATACATGTTTCAAAAAAATATGCAATTATTTTAAGTTATTCGCAATTCTAAATGAGTAAAAAACAGTTACATTTATGTAAAGATGAAGATCAGATACGAAAATTAATAAGTAACATGGATAAGAAAATGTAACGAATAAACATCGTGCCTTAGTTTCTTACATGGATATTTAAGTATATATACTCGGTGATTTATCAAACTTATAAGGTTTTACTCCCTCCGTCTCAAAATAATTGTCAGGAGACAAGAATCACCAAGTTTAATAAAAGTGAGACCACTATAATTCTCAACCACTCAAATAGAATATTCCTCCACTAAATTCTCTTTTTCTTTCTAAAAATGAAAAATAGACAATTAATTTGAGACATCTATAAAAAGAAATATGGACAATAAATATGAGACGGAGGGAGTACCACTAGTACAATCGACGCTTTCGCCGGCGACATTTTTACGACGTTCCCGTCGACATGTCCACGACATTATCTGTTGCCGTCGACATGTCGACGGGAACATATCGACGGCTGTGCCTCGTCGGGAACAGCGTTCCCGTCGACAATCGCCGTCGACATCGTGGGTCCCACATCGTTTTCCAGTCAAACGAATTTGTTGTCCGTCAAATTGTTCCCGTCGACAAGTGGACGGGAACGTATAACTAATTAACGTTTTAATTAACAAATAATAATTACGTTTTATATAATGCCGGCGACATGTCCACGGCATTTTAAAATTAAAAATTTAGATTATTTAATTATGCCGTCGACACGTCGACGGCATAATTAAAAAAACAAGATTTTTTGGTTAATGTTGCCGTCGACATGTCGACGGCATCACTGAGGTATCCTACTAACAGCAGGCTGCAAAACCAGAATTTTTCCAGATTTTTTTCCGGATTTTCCGGGAAAAATCTACCAAAACCTGTAACAACCAGAACCTGTAATAGCACCTATAACCACTCAATATCAACATGTCCTAAACGTATAACTCGCCATCGGCTAAAACACTTGCAAATTATCGCTAAACAACCTCGAAATGCCGTCGACATGTCGACGGGAACATATCGACGGCTGTGCCTCGTCGGGAACAGCGTTCCCGTCGACAATCGCCGTCGACATCGTGGTCCCACATCGTNTCGATACCCAACCCTATCCTGTTTTTTACCTCGTAGGAGAAAGATATCTACGTGGGTTTTCAATATTGGTTATGACAGTCGTAAAGATATAACCAGTTCAAAGCGCATATGATCTTTCCTTAGCAATGCTTGAAACAGTCATATGAACGTCTATAAATAGAACGTTTTGTGAATATTTCCAATACACTTTAGATAACATGATAATGAGTAATATGTTGAGTGAGACTTGACTTATAACACAGTGTACCAAAAGTTAGGCAAAAATAACAGTTTTGTGCTTTTACAAACATATCACACGTACAAGAACAATGTATCATTATTTAGTACATGTAGTTTCTATACATGTTTCAAAAAAATATGCAATTATTTTAAGTTATTCGCAATTCTAAATGAGTAAAAAACAGTTACATTTATGTAAAGATGAAGATCAGATACGAAAATTAATAAGTAACATGGATAAGAAAATGTAACGAATAAACATCGTGCCTTAGTTTCTTACATGGATATTTAAGTATATATACTCGGTGATTTATCAAACTTATAAGGTTTTACTCCCTCCGTCTCAATATAATTGTCAGGAGACAAGAATCACCAAGTTTAATAAAAGTGATGCCACTATAATTCTCAACCACTTAAATATAATATTTCTCCACTAAATTCTTTTTTTCTTACTAAAAATGAAAAGTGGACAATTAATTTAAGATATCCATAAAAGGAAATATGGACAATAAATATGAGACGGAGGGAGTATTATTATAAGGGTTATGATTAAGCACAATATTCATGATTGATACTAATTTTAAGGTTGTTATTAGTAGAAAGAAAACCGGCTGTTATTAGCAAAATGGCTGTTACTAGCAAAATTCTATTTTGTATTCTTGAAAACACGCTATATGTAGATCTTTTTACGTAAGTTCTTTTAAATATTCACCATTTCTGACAACGCATTACAACAAGGTTTGTCAATATTAAAAAATCTGTATTATTGAAAGTTATGTAGGACCCAATAATCAATTGATTATAGAGTAACAAAAAATGATAGAAAAAGAATCTTTGAGCTCTCAAATAACGATTCTAAATGTTGGTAGAAAATGAGACATNTCGCACGTTAATTACGTAATAATTCGTGATTTATATGCTCCCATCGACATGTCGATGGGAGCGTATTAGCGGGATAATTTCGCGCCCATGTTTGGGCAATTATTGAGGTTGAAAACTTTGACCAATATGTTCCCGTCGACATGTCGACGGGAGCATATCAACCCGAAAAATTCAACGCGTTTGGCCTCGGTCAAACGTTTTTTTTGTCGTTTTCTGCATATTCCCGACGACATTGTGTCGACGGGAATAAGCTCGTCGCCTGTTCTCCTGTTTCTTGTAGTGAGTATTATTATAAGGGTTATGATTAAGCACAATATTCATGATTGATACTAATTTTAAGGTTGTTATTAGTAGAAAGAAAACCGGCTATTATTAGCAAAATGGCTGTTACTAGCAAAATTCTATTTTGTATTCTTAAAAACACGCTATATGTAGATCTTTTTACGTAAGTTGTTCTAAATATTCACCATTTCTGACAACGCATTACAACAAGGTTTGTCAATATTAAAAAATCTGTATTATTGAAAGTTATGTAGGACCCAATAATCAATTGATTATAGAGTAACAAAAAATGATAGAAAAAGAATCTTTGAGCTCTCAAATAACGATTCTAAATGTTGGTAGAAAATGAGACATTGAAAGCCATTGTGGGGATGCCCAGTGCACCCAGTCCCCATAGAATGTCCTTTGTCATATTTAATTAGCTTATTTTACAATTACAATACGCGTTATTCCTAGGTTCTAAAAAAAAAAAAAAAAAAAAAAAAAAAAAAAAAAAAAAAAAAAAAAAAAAAAAATTAAGGTTCCAACTACGGAATTAAGAACACAGGTTACCAGTATGTTATAGGGCAAGTTATAGCCTTATAAGTTATAACTTAGCTCCACACCCCTCCATAAGTTGTAGGTTTCGGCGTCAAAATTATCAGCCGGTGTTATACACCATTTTATTTCTTTTTTTATAATTTGCGTTTCTTTGAGTTAAGTGTGGGTCAATGAGTGTCCTATAACATGAGTAATGGAGGAATGTGTTTTTAGGTTAAGTTTTAGGTTCTGAGTTATAAAAGAAAACAGATGAGATGACATTACTTTTTTGCTATAACACGACCCAATATATATGTGATGTAAAAATACCTGCTTCAATTCAATATGTATATATAGTTTAGAGTTTTATTCTTTCTGTGATGGCACATATTGCCAATATATTTCCTTGCTACATTTTAATATTTATACATACAAATGGTGGCTATCTTGATAATTAATTTTGTCCAGGTAATACGCTAAGCTAAGGTGGTCGCATTCTAATGTGGTATCTTACAACTGATATATATGCAGATGTGGTTATTTGTTGTCCGCGTGGTCGCGGATATATACAGTATGAAATTACAAAATAGCACACCATAACCAAATAACAATATAAATAACAAATTTGTTGAAAATTAAAGTATTCTTTCGAAGAATTGGTTAGTTTTGGCCACATAATCATTTCAATTAGCTCTTTAGGTAACTCGTTTTTCAATCCAAAGACTGGAACATTGACACATGAATAATTTTTGGGCCATTACTCAGAATATCATAAAGAGTGTTAAAATGTCGTGTTTAGACTTTAGATATTTAATCTTTGTATATATAGCCACTTTAATTCATCAGATCCATCTATAAATTTCAATTCTTATTTACGTGGGTTAGAAATTCATTATGTCCAATTCGGATAAATTTTATTTTGCCTACACGTAATCATATTATAAGAATTTTGGTTTAGCAGTCGGAATGGGGCTCCATTGTTGATGTTGACCACTACATCATGAAGTGCTGCAACGAAGATGCTACAAATGTTCAATCAACTGTTAGTTTTGTGAATAAATATTAATATGTATATGTCTAGAATTAAACTTGAGATCACGGGATTGCACACTTTACGTATGAAGAGTACATGAATAATACAAAACACATAACGACCGTTGGTATTTAACGGATAATAGCTAACGACTGTTAGACGTATAAAAAGGTAAGTTTTATAGTTTAATTAATTTGAGATCAAGAAGGTTCTAGAACACCCCTTGGGGTGTGGATCGACCGGCCATGGGCTATGGGTTCCCAACCCATAACCTAACTTGTTCCCTAAGGTTCTTAAACTATATAAATAGAGGTCTTAGGGTCATTGTTTGTGTGTGTACTCTTTACACACACAATACCTAAACTCTTTCTTTCTCTTTTCTTGTGCTAAAATCCGATCGAACACCCCTAATACTATAGGGATTCGATTTTTTGAGCTTCAAATATTGTTTTGTGATTCTTTACTTGCATGAACATTTACTTGTTATTGGTACGTGTGTACAAGAATGTTATACTAACACATCATTGTTAGTATTCTTGGATCGAATAACAAAACGGTAAGGGGTTAATCATTGATCTCTATAAACCCTAATTAGGGTTCCTCATTGTTCAAGGTTAATTGAAGTTTGACTCTTGTTCTTGCTAGAATCAAAGGTACGTTCTTGTTTATGATTTGGTTATCTTTTATATATTATTTATGATCCTACGATTCCGCTGATCTCTTTGATGTTATATGATTATTTATATGATTGTCATGTTGTCTAAATTCTAACAGTGGTATCACGAGCCGTTTTAACATGTAATTGATTACCAAAACACATAAAAAATGAATCTTTATTGTTTTAGTTATATATGTTGTCGATTTTCTTTAGGGTTTATACATAAAAATTCGAAACCCTTAATTTAAGGGGGGGGGGGTCGATTACCTCCTAAACCCTAATTAGGGTTTGTGGTTTGGTTATTAATTGGATTAGAAACCCTAGGTTTTCAACATGTTTATGTGTATAAGGTGCGTATCTTGTGACTTTGTGGTAATTGTTATGCTTGAATCCATGACAAAACGTTCATGTTAGTCATGGATTATATCTTTAATGGTTAAGTCTTGTATCACATGTAATTTTCTAATAGATATAAAATTGGGGAAGACCTCAATAGTTAATAGATCAATTTTGTGTTTATGTGGTATATATTTAACTATGGCTAACGCAATCGATTTACCGATGTATGTGGCTCACTTACCTAGTAAGGGATAGTCTTAGTTGAATATATGCAATAGTGCACCTAGAATTGATCTTATTAGGGTTTATCTAATAAAGTTTGCACGTGACTAATTGTTTCATTTTTATTAATCGTTAATCTTTATTAGTTGCTTGTTTATTTTTATTATTACTTGTTTCTTGTTTAATTGTTTGACATGATTGTAAGGAAAAAAAAAGGTAATTTTTGAATAGAAAATAAATTGCACTAATAATGGTGAAACTACATGTTTTTAAGACTAAAGTCATAAACTTTTAGTTGATTGATGATTTTTGTACAAATAGTTGAAAGGCTGACCGAAGTTTGACAAGGGTATAAGGTTGGTTTCGCATTAAATTGTGGCCTCAAAGAGACGCATTCTGTCTCTCCGCTCGTTTGTGCGCCAAATTTGTAACACCCCCATTTTTCACTGATCGCAGCGGATAAAGTGTTTGGGGTATTACTTTATAGAATCACATATACAGTAATAGAAAACGACTCGAAAAGAGACGTTTTGAAAAATTAGTTATCATTCATAATTATCAGAGTTTTAATTATAAAAGATATATTTTTATTTTGTTGAGGTCCCAAAAATCTAAGAGTTAGGTTAGTGGTGTTTGAATGATAACCATGAGAAGTCTTCCGAGTTCAGTACCTCCTTCCGCCATAGGTCCATAGAAGTAATTAACCTAGAATACATGCTTAAAAAGTTAACACTAGGTGTTGAGTGAGAATCATAGGTTTAGGGGTTAGTGAATACAAGTTCCCTGGGTTCAGTTGTTACGCCCATCTGGGAAAATGCAAGTTTTTGTGATAATTGTGATGCATGCACAATTATCAGGAGTTTAGTAGGTTGCACTAAGCTCATGAATCACACCTTAACGATCCGAGTCATGTTCGCTGCAGACCCAACATGAGGGGATAGAAGGATAACTTGCCAAAGTTATACCTTGAGTGGATTCAAATATAGTACTTATTGGTACCACCTAGTGGGGTGTTAATACCAACGGGAGTTGTCAAACTCCAATAGATCTATCAACTATATTCACGTTCGATTGGATAAAACCTTCCAAACGATTAGATTCATGAATTTTGTTTATGTAGTGGTGGCAGTTAGTTTACTCGTGCAAACAACCAAAGAAAAAGACTTGTATTCGGTTTTAAGTAAAGCATTTAGCATGTATCCCCCTTACAGGGTTTATAAAAGCATTTAGTTTGAAAGTTTAAAAAGATGTAAGGCTATGAAGACTCACCTGGGTGTAGAGTAATTTAAGTAATGCAAATAGTGACTCGGGAACTAGACCGCCTTAATCACGTATTCTAGTGTGTTGTTGTTGGTTTTGTATGTATGTCAAGCTTTTAGTTATCATGTTTTGTGTTTCTTAAGTTATGGTTTTTAGGTTTGTCAATGTTTTAGATATAACATAACACCGTTCAGGTCATTGTAATTCAGAAGTATATGACTCCTCACATGAAGCTCCCTACTATTTATTATGTTATCAACATAAAACTGTTCGGGCCATCATAATTCAGAAGTTAACACTCCTCACAAAAAGCTCCCTATTATTGAGTTATATTGTTATTAGGGTTTAGTTATAATCATATCACTGTTCGGGCCATCATATCTCAGAAGTATATGCAATAATCGTTCGAGGAGTCAGGGCACTTTAATTCGTAAACCCAACAAACTCGTAAAAAACGAAATATCCACATAGTACTCCCCGCATGAAGCTCCCTAGTATTGTGTTATGCTTCTAACTTTATTTAGGCTTTATACTTATATGAAATTTTCACTTTTTACCCTTATAGTTTATATATTTACGTTTTCTACCCTAAGTTTTATATTACTATATTACTTATACTAATAACTATCTATATTAGACACAACTAGTCCCTAGACTTCTATATTAACCTAAGACTCCTAAGTTTTCTATATTTACCATTTTAGACCTTTAACTTATACTATTTATGTTTTTAGTCCTTTTAGTTTATACTTATGTTATTATCTATCCTAGGGTTTTAATATTATGCAAAACTAATCCTTACTACTTATAACTTCTAGGAAAGTTCAAAAACAGTCCCTAGACTTTATAATTTCAGGAATTTATGATATATACCCCTATGCATGTAAACTATTGCAAAACTAGTCCTAATATGCATGTAACTTGTATTTTATCTAGTATTTAAGTTTTCTAGCCTATGTTTTACTTATTTTAAGTTATCTAAGTTATATTTAACTAGTGTATGACCTAATTTAACTACTTATAGCATGCATGCAAGTATATGACTCAATCTAGGGTTTTAAAACGTAAACTAGCAAGTAGAATGGTTCTAGGCTCATGCAAGGTTATCTAAGCTATCTAAATCTATCCTAAGACTATATTAAAGCTATATTAACTAAAAGTAAGACTTACTTGGCTAGGGGGGGTTTACGTGGGTTAGAGCTAGGTTTAGGGTTTTCTAGGGTTTCCTATACCTCGTACGACTTCAATCCACAACACAACTCAACCAAGGCCTAGCTACTCGTTCCTAACAGCTCCTAAGGGCTTAGTACTACAGAAATATGAGGTAGAGAGGAGGGGGAAAGGTGTAGAGAAGAAATGAGAGGGGAGGGGGTATTTATAGGTCGCGAGAGGCGGTTTAGGGCAAAACGGGGTGCCTAGGTGTCACGGAGGGGGAGGGCTGAGCAAGCAAAGCTAGGGGAGGTTGTGGCAGGTCTAGGTGATGATGAGGAGCAGCTAGTAGTAGCTAGGGGGCTGGCGTAGGACGGTTGTGGTGGAAAATGGCCGTGGGAGGCGGTTAGGAAGAAAGGGCGACAAGGTGGTGACAAGTAGCTTACACACCTCCTTGCTTGGGTGCTTGGAGGTGCTTGTAAGCTGCTTGGTGGGTTTAAGGGTGGTTTAGGGTGATTAGGGGTGGTTTAGTGGTGGATTAGGGAAGGTTTAGGGTGGATTAGTGGTGATTAGTGGTGGATTAGCCAAGTAGGTGATGCACCTACTTGTGTGTGTGCTTAGAGGTGTTAGGGTGTGTGCTTGGGTATGACTAAGGTGTTAGGGTGCTAGGTTGAGGTGTTTAAGGTGCTTATGTTTAGGTTTTACTAAGTTTTAGTTAAGTTTTATTCCTAGTTTTTACTTATTATGTGTTTAAGGTTTTACCTAGGGTTTAGTGCCTAACTTAACTTCCTAAGTGTGCCTAATGACTAATCCTAAGACCTAAAGGGTTTATACGAAGTGTGGGTAACCTATGGGGAAGTTTTGGGAAGGTTTGACCTAGTTTTATAACCTAAATGACCTAAGTGGGTTTAGTGAGAGACTAGGGTTTATCCTATGGTTTTGTGCCTAAGTTAGTGTCCTAAAGATATCTAATAACTATTCCTAAGTTCCTAAAGGCTTATACTAAGTGATAGTGACCTAAGGGGAAATTTTGGGTGGGTTTATACCTAATTCTAGTTATCTTTGACCTAGTTATGGTTTAGGGCTTAGGAGGTTTATATCTAAGTTCTAAGGGTTCTACTCTATAACCTAATAGTCCTAATATATCCTAATATACCTAAAGATACTCTTACTTAAGCCTTGAACGCATTCTTATTAGTTTAACTAAGTATATAGGTTCAGATAAGCACATAATCCTACTTAAGTTTTAGTTTATGGTTTATTAGGGTTTTGTGTTATGTTTAGTGTTTTAGATTGGTGTATTACTTATTATGGTGTTGTTATGAGTTTATGCTTGACATACCTGGGGTTTATAGGATGTGAGTGTTGAGTTATTTGGCTTGTGTAGATACGTGAGCAGGTCTAGTGAGTCATGCAAGTAATTATGTATATAAAAAGCAAAAATTTACCTGTGAAATACCTACTATAGGTATTTGTAATGGGAATGATAGTAATGGGTGTTTGTGGGTTGTTATAGTCTTACCCCCTTAGAGAAAATATCATCCCGAGATTTTGACGATTATAGGAGTAGGGGAGAGAAATAGTCGAGAAAGTAGAGAGAAGAAGAGGATTATCGAGGAAAATGATGTGAAAAGGAAGAAGATTTTGCACAAGCGGAGTAAGAATTGCTTGTACAGATACCAGATACTTAGGTTTTTATATCTCATTGTTTGCAAATAAAGGCGTCCCAATATTTGAAAACAAGAGCATATAAACTCTTAACCTATTTGACTTATAACTTTCTCATTAAAATGTAGGAACATCCTAGTTCATTTTAAGAGGATAGTCATTATAAATCATCCTTAAGTAGTATTGGTGGAAAATGAAGAGAGTTTTACCATATTAACGATATATGGTAAGGAAATTTTTAGAAACATGTTTCAACTGAGTTGTTATATCAGAGAAGACAAGTTCTAGAAGCGGTAGAGGAATATTCTAGTCAAGTAGAGACAAGTTCTAGTCATGATAGAGACTAGTTCTAGTCATGATAGAGACAAGTTCTAGTCATGATAGAGACTACTTCTAGTCATGATAGAGACAAGTTCTAATGTTCTCTGGTTTAGCATCTTGTCACATGGTAGACTCCCATGTTAAGACTAGAATGACGGACGTAGAAGATCTCATTTTTACAATTTCTTGCAAAGCGAGATTTACTATCGTAGTCGAACATAATGAGGATTACAGTTCGATGTAGATGTTCTTACAAGTTCTAACTAATAGAGACTTGCGTTATGACGAGAAATGCAAGTTCTAACTAATAGAGCATTGCAGGATGAGGTAGGGAGAGAATATAGAGAGAAGAAAATAGAATGTAAAATGACGGAGAGTTAAAAATGAAGGGAAATGGAGTGAAGGATTTATGGGAGTGGAGTGGAGTGAAAAAGGAAAAAGGATGAATGGGTAAAGTAAGGGAAATGGAAATGGAAAAGAAGTTTGGAGTAGGTTGAGTGGGGAAAAGTATAGGAGTGGGGAAAATGAAAAAGTATGGTTTTAATTTGTGGAGTGGGAAAAAAGGCGGGAAAATGGGATCTTAAATGGAAGAGTAGGAAGAAGTGAGAGGAAAAGACTTAAACGGTAGAAGGAGAGAAATGAAAAGATGCGATTAAACGGAAGAGTAAGAGTATAGGATACCTGAAGGAGAATATCCTATCGGAGTTTTAGATTTACTAGATATCTTTCCTAGAGTTTTGTTTTCCCCCTAAGGTTCTTCTAACTAATCATAATTTCTAAGGGTGAGGTGTTTGGTTCCATTGAGGTAGAGGGTTCTAAAGAGGGATTAGGTTTAAGTGTTTTCTTTCCTAAGGGTTGACTAGGTATATCCTTATTTTTAGGTGTTGTTTCAGGTTTTCTCTTTTGTTTTAGGTTGTCTATTATTACCATTATTACTATTATTATGAGTATCACTATTCCTAGGGATTTGAAACCAGCTAAGGCACTATCCATAGTGTCTCCAAAGTGAAATTTCCTAATGGGTATTCTAAAAATTGTCAAATCCTCAGGTATAATCTAAAATCTTCAAGTGTATAAGTATAGTTATCTGATGAGACGAAAAATGTTACGTTTTTAGGGGTCGGTTTGAGTCCTAATTCGTATGTTTTTGGTTTGGATTTCACCCAAAGTCGTTTCTTTTCTCATTTTAGGTACTTTTGAAGGGAAAATCACAAAAGAAGCATTTTCGGGCATTTTCGGAGTGAAAGTGCGGAAAACAACAAAAACTCAAAAGATTAAAGATCACAGAAGGTGACGTCGTCACACTCTACAAGGTGACGCCGTCAG
>LBNU01038564.1:231620-241863 GCA_014162995.1 Artemisia annua
TTAGTGCAGTGCGTCACTGGGTCCATGACGTCTTTATCTTCAATACCGATGTTACTTTGGTAACAATCAGTAGCATATGAATTGAACCCGGTTTCTGCCGTAAGGTTGAATAATTGGAGGGCTATTTCTTTTCACCCTTTCTCATTTCATTTCTTTTTAATTCTTCAACCCCTTCAGTGCTTACCGAGACTTCATTACTAGAACCTTGTTGGGTTTGTTCTAGTCCTAGCTCAGTCTCAGTTGGCACTCTTCCCTTTCTCAGTTTTCTCCTTTTTTTTCAATCATTCCTAAGGACTTCTAATCTATCTATTGGTTTGTCCCTGGGAAGATCCCTCCGGTTCTGGTGGATCATGGGAACATATACCTAACCTTACCATCCTTATAACTCCATGCATTAAATTAGAGTGGTCGGTCTTTTGGTATCTTTCCACATTCGCCATATAACCAAATCTTTGAAAATTCTCTCAAAGTGTTTATGATTAAGAAACACATTTTGTTAACACTTTGAGAGTTTTATCATTTTTCAAATGCTCCCCCTCAACATGTGCTCATAGGTAAAGAAAGAAATTTGCACATGTCGGGGTGAGTTTCACTTATTTGAATTGATCGGCTCTTAATAGACATATACCCGTGGGACACGTTTACGTTGCTTAGTTAAAGGGATTCATTATCAGCTTTTAGCTGATAACTAGCCCTAATAACTAACTTGAAGTTGTTAACATTCCTTAAAATGGAAGTTAGACCCGTCAAAGTATATATCTAAGAAGAGTTTCTCGAACGGTACTTTCTACTTAGACCAGTCCTCTTCGAGACACGTTTACATCACTGATTAGACCAGCTTGAAATTATTACCCGGCCAGGACTAGTCTTTTTGATTCACGACTTTTCATGTTTCGTCAATTCATGAGTCAAATTCTGAGTCATAATCATTTCACGGTTTCTACTTGATTTCTTAAAATCCCGCGAAAGACTCTTAGCCACTTGCTCCCCCTCAATATGTGCACATTGATTGAATGAATTTTGAAAGTTTTTAAACTTTGGCACATACGGGTGAGCTTACAAAAGAGATCATTTATTCATCATTTTCAATAACTTGCTCCCCCTCAATATGTACTTTGATCATAATCCAAAATCTTTAAAATTTTAGCACATACGGGAGCGAACTTGTTGGGAATTATACTTTGAGTTGATATTGACAAATATGAAAGATGAAGGACTTATGGAGACAAAGGAAGAAACTTGCAAAGAAAGAAAAAGATTACTGCATATCTTTTTATTATTTAGAATATATCCTTTGTAACCCTAGTATCTCTATTATATAAAGAGATACAGGGAATTCATAATATGTCTTCCACAATGTAATATTACAGAAAAGTGTGTGTACCTAGGCGTATGGTTTGTAGAAAACGCCTAGGGTATAGGGTTGGTGTTTTGTATAAGCCTCAACGATCTTAGATCGCTGTTAGATTGTAACCGTGCTATACTTGATCACATAGCATTGGGGCTTTGGTGTATGTTAGAGTAGAGATGATGACGAAGAACCTTAATGATAATAATAATATTCTTTATGTTATTCCGCTGTGCTTATTATTATCATTGTGCTTATTGTTAATCCTAGATCAATGTCTAAACAACATGGAGTCCAAAACGGTCCTAAGAACTTATAGAAGATGACATGCATAAGTTCTATCAGGTGGTATCAGAGCTGCTCACTCACTTTTGCAGATGAGCTTCAAAGTGTAACCCTAGTGATAGCTAAGATCACTCGTATTATTATCATTAATAATATTGAAGCTTTGTGTTACATACTACTGTTCTCATTCACAATACATCACATAAACAATCTTCTAAGTGTTGCTAAGTAAATTCCGCGTGCTTAACAACATTACTCAAAGTATCTCTAACACAAGGTGTGTGTTTAGATCTATCAGGTGGTTTCAGAGCAAGGGGGCTCTCGATCTAGGGATTCACATGGTTTTTAGTCGAAGAATTAAGAAAAATTCGATTTTGGTTCAATTTTCGCAACTTTCTACAGAGCAGTTTTGTATAGGAGATTTCTCCTTCGTTAACCGTTGGATCGGGCTGAACTTTTTACTGGAGCTTCTCTATATATCAAGGAAGATTTCCACCGAAGGGATCTTCAATCCGAGATTTTATGTGAAAGTTCTGGTGCGTTGAAAACTGCTGCTGACACGGTTTTTGTAAGTCGAATTTTTCAGCTTTTTAGGGTTTTTGGACACATCAAACTTTCTGAATTCGTGATGAATTGTGTTAATTCGTTCTAGAAATTGGTTATATATTGTTTGGTGTCTCTAATTCATTGAGAAAAAGCAATTTTGGATGATTATGATCGATTTTTGGTGCTTTTAGGGTTTTAGCGACACTAAAAAGTCTTCATGGATACATTGATTTATGTTGCTGTTATTGTCGAAAGGGGCATGTGTATTGATGGTGTATTGTTAGTTGCAACATAGTTGTTTATTAGGGTTTCATGTTGTTCATGATCGATTATAATGAAACCCTAGACAAGTCAAGAAGCTGTGATTTACTCATAGTTGTGAAACCTTACGCGAAGAGTAATGGACAATAAGGTTTATTGATTTTCTTGTCGCTATGTGGTAAGGAGAATTTATGATTATCTCGTATCAGTTATTATGAATCAGTGGTGAATTGTTTATGGGTGATGAATTCAAGGGAAAAAGATATAGGTTTTTCTCTTCATTGATTATTTGTAGCTGGCTTCACGTTAATATTTATTATCAGTTACTGGTGCTACAAATTTTTCCACCGCTGCGCTCAGATGGTTACCACTGCTCCGTTTCAAGGTTTCCACTGCTAGCTGATTTGTTACCACTGCTATCTTCATGATTCCCACTGCTAATGCAAATTGGTTACCACTGCTCGTTCTTTGTTTCCACGGCTACCTTTAATGTTTGTACTGCTCGTTTGGGTTAAATATCAAGATGTGATGGCGAGTGTAGGACATCAGGTTCACGTGTAAAAAGGTCAAATGATGTCATATTTGAGGTATGAATATGTGCATATGTTGAGGACATCAGTTAGGTTGGCTGTACGAAGTTGGTATGTTCTTCAAGACCTGATTGGTACATGATATTCTTATCACATGGGTCAGTGGTTTTTGAGATATAATATTGCTCATTCTTTGCATGATTTTCTTTATTGCTAAGATTATATTTCTCATGCACATGGGAGTGGTTTGACGTATTATACTGACATGGTAACTTTTACTCAAGTTTTGAGTAAATTTGTCTCGTTTATTGGATTTTGATCTGTGTGAGTTTGATTGGTCGATATACATGGAATTACGAGAAGCGAGGGGAAGTCAAAATGATTTTTACACGTTCTCGGTTGGATTAAGACACACGCATGAAGCTGTTTTGATTTTTGGTTTATTTGTCCTTAATAGATTTATGGCTCGTTTTTATTTGATTTAATTGATTATGAAGAAAGGTTTTTATCACCTATTTGACGATGAAGTGAAATTTTTTCGAGGTTGTGTTTTATCATACCTTTCTGCATGAGGTAACTTGTTCGTTCGTTCAGGTGACTACGAATTGACAAACACTTGAAGGAGTTACGTTATTGTGCTCAGTGGTTATTGTCAAGAGATTGCGATCTCCCTATACGTTAAGTATACGTTCGAAGTCAGTTTTAGTACAAGATATAAGATACAAGTTTGGGTTGTTCTACTTCAGAATCAAGTTGGTAATACTTAGTTTTCTTCATCAGTATTCATTACATAGAGCATACAGAATTGAAGATTCAAGAGATGGTTAACATATGGGTTTCAGGGGAAGCTTATTGATTAAATGTTTAACCATCTACATGCTACATCAAGGTGAAGGTTTTTACAACTGCTAGTTGTTATTACTACTGCTAGTTTTGATTTCTACTATTTCAAGTCCATTTTTAGATGCGAAAAACTTAATGGTGGGCGACTTTGAAACATTGGAAAGATGGATTGGACGTGTGATATTGATTCGTGGTTGTGAAGATCAAGGTTGCTTACATTTGTCCCCTATTTGATGATGACAAAAAGGGGAAGAAGATTTACATTGAAGCTTTGCAACTTGAAGACCTTGGTGATATAGCATGGTTTAAGGGGAAGTTCGTTTATCTTTCATATATACTAGCTTCAGGGGAAGTTTGTGCTTATTCGTTTTGTCATATCAACTAGGGGAAGATTTTTGGGATTTATACTTGAGTTGATATTGACAAAATATGAAAGATGAAGGACTTATGATGATAAAGTGAAGAATGCAAAAGACTAGGACTTGCTTTACAAAGAAGTTTTTACAATATAGTCCTTTGTAGTATTTTGTAACCCTAGTTCTCTATTATATAAAGAGAATACAGGGAATAGGTTTTATATACGTGTTCCACAATGTAAACCAGTAAAAGCGTGTGTGTGTGTACAGGTGTTTTATGGGAAAACACCTATGGTAGTTTGGTATTAGCCTCAAGGATCATTGATCCCTGTTTGTTCACTTTGTTTTCTAGGAACTCAACATGCAAATTTTCCTCTTCAAGAAAGCCACCAAAGAAGACAACTGCTAAACCTGTTGCTCAACCTTCTTCTACACCAGCACCACCATCAGTACCTGCTTGAGCACAATCATTGGAGTTCTACTCCAGTTCATCTGATGATTCAGATGATGAGACTTATTCCTTGGCAAAGGAGTTGCCAAGAGCATTGAATAAGGCTTTGGGAGCAGCTCTGGCCAATATGAAGCAGATTACCATTCCTGAGATGCCTGCTAGACTACCAAGGCCTCCACCACAAGTTCTTGGGCTTGCTTGTCCAAGAATGCAGTCAACTTTTGAGAACAAAAGGAAAAGTGCATTGAAGAGCAAGCAAAACTACAAGGGCAAGGGGAAGAATCCTGAAGAATAGCTTTTGTAGAAGTATAGGATGTTATTAGCTTTTGTGGTTTGATGTTCTTATGATGTACTCTCTTTCCCTGTAATGGAATCAAATGTATAAAATTTCCTTTTCTGTTTCCACTGTGAGAGCACATTTTACCGCTGCTTGCCTTTTTGTTTCCACTGTTTGCTTTGCTTTCTGCATAAAAGTTAGTGGACAAACAAAATGCAAGCATAACATATACAAACGTATACAATTAACAATTTGAGTACCAAAACCTCCCCTCAACACCAACGACCATATAAAAAATAGTTATGGATTGAGCATTCCAATACCTGTAACCAAGTACTGAAATCTCCCCACATCAAGACCTTTTGTTAATAAATCAGCATAGTTATCATCAGTATGTATTTTGATAACCTGAATTAGTCTTTTCTCATAACAATCTCTTATAAAATGATGTCTAATTTCAATATGTTTGGTCTTTGTGTGTTGAACTGGATTTTTAATTATGCAAATGGTACTACTATTGTCAATGTAAATGATGGTATTCATAAAATTGTACCCATAGTCCAAAAGTTGATTTTGTAGCCATAAGACTTGAGCACAACAGCTTGCAGCAGCTACATACTCTGCTTCAGTTGATGAATTAGCCACCATTGTTTGCTTCTTGCACTGCCATGACACCAATCTATTGCCAAGAAATTGGCAACCACCTGTAGTAGACTTTCTATCCAAGCTTGCTCCAGCATAATCACTATCTGAGTAAGTGACCAATTCCAAAGGGGATTCTCTAGGATACCACAATCCTAGATTAGGAAAAGCTTTGAGATATTTGAAAATCTTCTTCACAGCAGTCAAGTGTGACTCTTTGGGAGTGACCTGAAACCTTGCACAAGCACATACTGCAAACATGATATCTGGTCTAGATGATGTGAGATACATCAAAGAACCAATCATAGACCTATACATGTGCACATCAACAGCTGCACCACTGTTTTCCTTCAAGAGTAGATGTGTAGTTTTGTCTGCAGGGGTGCTACTTGACTTTGCATCAGTGAACTTGAACTTTCTTAGTATCTCAGCCACATATTTATCTTGATTGATAAACATTCCATCTGGCCTTTGTTGTACTTGAAGTCCCAAAAAGAAAGTGAGTTCTCCCATGGAACTCATCTTGAACTCCTCCTTCATTAGTTTCTCAAATTCTTTGCACATCTCTGGCTTAGTAGACCCAAAAATGATATCATCAACATATACTTGTACTAGCAGAATATCATTCTTGTCTTTCTTGATGAACAAAGTTTGATCCACTCTTCCTCTATGAAACCCATGACGAATGAGATAAGTTGTTAAGGTTTCATACCATTTTCTTGGAGCCTGATGCAAGCCATATAGTGCCTTGACTACCCTGTACACTTTGTTTGGATAATCAGGATCTTCAAAACCTGGAGGTTGTGACACATATACCTCCTCATCAATTTGCCCATATAGAAAAGCACTTTTTACATCCATTTGATAGACTTTAAAGCCCTTAAATGATGCATAGGCCAAAAACAGCCTAATTGCTTCAATTCTTGCAACTGGGGCAAATACTTCTTCATAATCAATACCCTCCTCCTGAGTGTATCCTTGAGCTACAAGCCTTGCCTTGTTCCTGATGACAATACCTCTTTCATCCTTCTTGTTTCTGAACACCCATTTTGTACCTATTACCTTCTTGCCAGAGGGTAAATCACAGAGCACCCAAACCTTTTGAATTTTAAATTGGAGCAACTCTTCTTGCATTGCTTCCACCCAACTTTCATCTTCAAGAGCTTTGAATACATTCTTTGGTTCCATTTGTGACAGAAAACACATGAAGAGACATTCATTCTTTTCCTCATGATCTTTGGATTCATAAATTTCAGTGATGAAACCATGAATATCAGGCAACTGAGATTGCCTTCTTGTCTTGACTCCTGATTGAACATCTCCAATCACATTCTCAAGAGGATGTGATTTATGAATTGTGGTATGGGGAGTTTGAGGAATTGTAATCTCTGTTGGCATATTTGAGATTTCAACATCATTGGCTTGAGCTTCCACATTAACTGGAGTTGGAGTTTCCACCTCTGTTGCTGCAGTGGAATCTTTTGGCATAGCAGTGGAATCTGAATTTCCACTGCTTTCAGGATTTTCAACATCATTACTACTAGGATCCTGAGCAGCTCCAGTCTTTGCAACATCATTTGCATCTGTATAGTCCCACATAGGTAGTATGAATTCATCTTGATCCTCCTCTTGATCCTTGCTTGGTTCATCATAATCAACAAACTCTTCTGAACCTGCAAAATCATAAGTAGATGTACCTGTAGAGATAGGCACATAATTCATAGTATTGGTTAGAGTATCAAGATCAAATAGCTTCTCTGGACCATATCCCTGTTTGTTCACTTTGTTTTCTAGGAACTCAACATGCAAATTTTCCTCTATCTTTTGGGTTCTAAGGTTGAATACTCTAAAGGCTTTGCTAACCATAGAATACCCAACAAGATACCCTTCATCAGACTTCTCTTCAAATTTACCCAGATGATCAATGGTATTGAGAATAGTAACATGACATCCAAATGGTCTCATGAAATCTAGAATAGGGGGTCTCCCTCTAAATAACTCATAAGGTGTCTTATTCTTTGTTTTCACTACTAAAACCCTGTTTTGTACATAACAAGCAGTGTTAACTGCTTCAGCCCAAAAAGTGATTGGCAATTTTGAATCTGCCAACATGGTTCTAGCAGCCTCTATTAGTGTTCTATTCCTCCTCTCAGCAACACCATTTTGTTGAGGAGTTCTAGCTACACTAAACTCTCTCTTAATACCCTTATCTCTGCAAAAATCATCCATAACTCTATTCTTAAACTCTGTCCCATTGTCACACCTAATGACTTTAACTTTCATATCATTTTGGTTTTCCACTTCTGTGATAAAGACCTTAAGAATGCTAGTAGTTTCATCCTTAGTTTTAAGAAAGAAAACCCATGTGAACCTACTAAAGTCATCAGTCACAACAAGACAATATTTCTTGAGATTAATGCTGCTCACAGATGTAGGACCAAACAAGTCCATATGTAACATTTGAAGTGGGTGAGCAATAGAGTTAACCAACTTAGACCTGCAAGAAGCTCTGTGTTGTTTCCCTTTAAGACAAGCAACACAGGTTTGATCATTTTCAAATCTTTTCTGAGGCAAGCCTCTTACCAAACCATCTTTAACAATCTTATTAATGGTTTTGAAATTAATATGACCAAGTCTTCTATGCCATAGCATGGATTCATCCACTGTGGCCTTTGCAAGCAAGCAAGTATAATCATTTTTAGCAACAATGTTGTTCATATCAAAGCTATATAAATTGCCTTTTCTAGGGATTTTAAGAAGAATCTGACTCTCATCAGGCATCTTGAAATCCTTAGAAAGGACATAGCACATTTCTTCAGTAAAAAGAACATTGTTTTTCTTGTCACACATCTGTGACACACTAAAAAGATTATACTTAAGCTCTTTCACATAGTACACAGGTTCAAAATCCAAGTTACCAGTTTTAATAACACCTTTACCAGTAACTTTACCATTAACTCCTCCTCCAAAGCTGACATTTTGTCCATCAAAAGATTCAAAGTTTGATAAATAGGACAAGTTGCCAGTCATGTGCCTTGAACATCCACTATCTGAAATTCCTTGATCTGACCTTTTTGCCCTTGGATGTTTCTGCACATAGAAAGAAAGAAGTTAGTTTCTTTTGGAGACCCAAGCCATGATTGACTTGGATCTGCCTCGTGTATCAATATAGTTAAATCTATCAAAGGTCATTGATACACCATTGGGATTGGTTGTAGTGTTTATTCCTTTAGGTTTCCATTCCCAACGTGCTGAGGCCTTCACAGCATTTCCCATGTTCCCCTTTTTCTTATTTACAACATTAACAGTGGGAACATTTGAAGTAGCAGTGGAAACTGCTTGTGTAGATTTTGGCACCCACTGTTGTTTAGGTTGAGCCTTTTTGTTGTAAAGAGAACCTTTATCTGTTTGTGCAGATTTAACAAAAGTAGTTTTTGGCTTTGCACTTAAAACAGATGACTTAGTAAAAGCAGTGTTAACAGTTTTAGCAGTGGAAAAACTTTGAGGTCCACTTTTCAAAAGTACTGCTCTTGGGATCATGTTGCTGTGTGAATTAGGGTGAGTTTGATTATTAAACTTGTTTGTGGTCACCCTATTCTTCCCATAAAATTCCCTTCTCCCACCATTAGAACCACACTTAGCATGTAAATGATTAAAATCACCACAAGTATAACATGCCTTGTTGTTCATCACAAAATCACTACCTAGTTGTTGAGATTTGACATGATTCCAACTCCTCTGGTTACCCCTAGGAGTTGATGACCTTTTTCTATACATCTCAGCATACTTTACAGTTTGTCTAGGTTTGTTTACTTGTTTCCTAGCTTCTTCTGTATTAGTATTAACAACCTGTGGGATGGGTTTCTCAACACTGTTTTTAACATTTTCATCTATAACAGATGAATCACTAGCACTCTCAAAAACATCAGTGTCCTGCTTAATCTCTACCTCACTTTTAACAAATTTGGGAGGGCCATATTCAAGTATAGGTTCTTGAAAATCCTCTATGCCTGTATGTGCTAAATCTATGCCTGGAGGTGCTGGAACACCTCTAAGTGGTGGAGGTACAGTGTTGTATCCTAAACCAGACTTAGCCTTATTAGTTATTTGAGCATCCCAAATCTTTTCAATAGACTTAGATTGATAAAACAAGGTGTCAACAGATAAATTTACATTTTCATTCACCTTTTTAAGTCTTTCAACCTCTTCTTTCAAAGCCTCATTTACTGCTATCTTATGATCTAACTCTCTTTTAATGACAATCATATCATCACTGAATTTAGATTCATTTTCCCTATAATGCTCTACTTGTTTTTCTAACACAGATATGCCTCTCCTAAGATTTGACACAGTATAATTAGCAGCAAACAACTATGTTCTTTGACTCTCACATAATTCATTAAGCCTTTCACATTCTCTAGTTGCCCTACATGTTTTTGAACAATTTTCAAAATTTTGTACCTCAGAGTAAGAGAGATCCATGAGAGCATGTTCTGTAGCAATGAAACCTGTTGGGTCTATTAGATTTGATGATACAAAACAAGAAAGAATGAAACATGAAGGGCTTAAAGTGACAAGATGAGAAACTACAAAAGATGGAGAATTTGGAAGATTCTAGAAGATTTACTTAAAAGATTTAGTTTCCTAATTGTATTATGATTCCTCTTGTAAACCCTAGATGTCTCTAGTATATAAAGAGACATA
>LBNU01038564.1:243821-254595 GCA_014162995.1 Artemisia annua
ATTTGAAGTAGCAGTGGAAACTGCTTGTGTAGATTTTGGCACCCACTGTTGTTTAGGTTGAGCCTTTTTGTTGTAAAGAGAACCTTTATCTGTTTTTGCAGATTTAACAAAAGTAGTTTTTGGCTTTGCACTTAAAACAGATGACTTAGTAAAAGCAGTGTTAACAGTTTTAGCAGTGGAAAAACTTTGAGGTCCACTTTTCAAAAGTACTGCTCTTGGTATCATGTTGCTGTGTGAATTAGGGTGAGTTTGATTATTAAACTTGTTTGTGGTCACCCTATTCTTCCCATAAAATTCCCTTCTCCCACCATTAGAACCACACTTAGCATGTAACTGATTAAAATCACCACAAGTATAACATGCCTTGTTGTTCATCACAAAATCACTACCTAGTTGTTGAGATTTGACATGATTCCAACTCCTCTGGTTACCCCTAGGAGTTGATGACCTTTTTCTATACATCTCAGCATACTTTACAGTTTGTCTGGGTTTGTTTACTTGTTTCCTAGCTTCTACTGTATTTGTATTAACAACCTGTGGGATGGGTTTCTCAACACTGTTTTTAACATTTTCATCTATAACAGATGAATCACTAGCACTCTCAAAAACATCAGTGTTCTGCTTAATCTCTACCTCACTTTTAACAAATTTGGGAGGGCCATATTCAGGTATAGGTTCTTGAAAATCCTCTATGCCTATATGTGCTAAATCTATGCCTGGAGGTGCTGGAACACCTCTAAGTGGTGGAGGTACAGTGTTGTATCCTAAACCAGACTTAGCCTTATTAGTTATTTAAGCATCCCAAATCTTTTCAATAGACTTAGATTGATAAAACAAGGTGTCAACAGATAAATTTACATTTTCATTCACCTTTTTAAGTCTTTCAACCTCTTCTTTCAAAGCCTCATTTACTGCTATCTTATGATCTAACTCTCTTTTAATGACAATCATATCATCACTGAATTTAGATTCATTTTCCCTATAATGCTCTAGTTGTTTTTCTAACACAGATATGCCTCTCCTAAGATTTGACACAGTATAATTAGCAGCAAACAACTCTGTTCTTTGACTCTCACATAATTCATTAAGCCTTTCACATTCTCTAGTTGCCCTACATGTTTTAGAACAATTTTCAAAATTTTGTACCTCAGAGTCAGAGAGAGCCATGAGAGCATGTTCTGTAGCAATGAAACCAGCTTCTGTAGATTGGTCTTCATCAACATCAGCCATGAAACTCCAATCATAGCTTACACCATCAATTGCCAACATTGCCTTTGGTTCTTCCACTGTTGGCTCTTTCTTCTGCTTATACCAAGTGGATCTGTTATCCTGCTTCCTTGGTCTTCTGCATTCCCTAGCAAAATGTCCCAACTTGTGACAGTTGAAACACTCCACTTTCTTCTTATCAAACCCTGCAGTTTCACTTCCATTAATGTGGATTGGCTTGCCAGTCTTCTTGAAAAACTTCCTAGCTCTCATGCTAAGAAGAGCTATTTGCCATTTTATGTCCATCTCTTCTAAGTCATCATCATCAATTTGCTCTATGTCTTCATGAGTCAATATAGAGCCATTCACTTGAGTAGAGATGAATGCATAAAAGGTGGGATCACCTATACCAGCAACCTTCTTTTTAGAACCTGCAGTGGTAACAAGAGCATTACCAGTGAAAACAGTTGAACCAGCAGTGGCAAATTCATCATCACTATCAGCTTCACTGTCATCAGTGTCAATTGAAGTTGACATCAATGCCAAGCTACTTGAACTTGAACCTAGCTTTCCTGCCTTCTTTAACCTTTGCTCAATTAGCTTGAAATTATTATATAGGTCATTGAGCTTCATAGTTTCAATTTCAGGTTTGTTTTCCCAAACTGTAACATTAGTGTGAAACTCAGCAGGCAAACTTCTTAGAAACTTCAAGTTGAGGTCTTCCCTTTCCACCTCAATTCCAAACACAGTCAATTGAGTAACCAATTTCTGTAGTTTGGTGAATATGCTGTCAAGAGATTCATTGCTTGAAGCAGAGAAATTTTCATAGCTTTGCTTCAACAATGTCTTCTGTGTCTTCTTAGTAGCATCATTGCCACCAAACACTGAACAGATCTCTTCAAAAAGTTCTTTTGCAGTTTTGAACTTTGTGAATGCTATTATTTGATCTTTTGGAAGAGTCATAAGCAATGAACTTCTGGCTTTCAGATCATTCTTTCTTTGGGTCCTTTCATCTGTTGTAGTAGGCACAGAAATTGTTGTAACATCTTTATCTCCAATCTTCTCAGTCTTTGATTGAGGTTTGAAGGAATCACCATTTAAGATGACTTCCCACAAAGCATAGTCTGACATGAGAAAGTATTGCTCTATCATGATCCTCCACATCTCAAACTCATTAAGTTTGAGTTTGGGAAGTCTTGGAACATTTGACTGATTGTTTTCCATCTCCATCTTTGAGTGAGTGAGTTAAGCTTCTTCTTGGATCTTCTAAATCAAAGTATCAGAACCTGGCTCTGATACCACTTGATGGATCTAAACACACACCTTGTGTTGTTGATACTTTGAGTAATATTATTAAGCACGCGGAATTTACTTAACAACACTTAGAAGACAGTTTATATGATGTATTGTGAGTGAGTATAGTTGTATGTAACACAAAGCTTCAATATTATTAATGATAATAATACGAGTGATCTTAGCTATCACTAGGGTTACACCTTGAAGCTCTCTAGAATAATTCGTACCTATGATCATGACCTAGGATCTCCTTTTATAGCACAAGGAGTCCTTTACAAGATAAGTATAATGCTATCTAAATAGAATATTCACAAGATCTATTCTATACTTATCTATACACGAATACATAACAGTTATCTAGTAAGCAGTGGTAATAATATGTACTAGCAGTGGTAATGAGTTTCCACTGCCAGTGCATTCTTCAGCAGTGTCTTCCACAAGCCTATCAGTGGTAACTGTTAGCTTTATTCCCAACAAATTGCCCTTTACATAATGATTACCATTGTCCCTAATGGTTTCAGACTTGATAAGACCAATTGTCACTTACATAAAGAGATCTGTTGTCCCTAAAGGCTAAGTTTATGAGGGCAATTTGTCCCTTACATGGAAAGAGCCGTTGTCCCTAAAGGTTCACTTATTGAGAGCAATTGTATCTTACTTGATGGGAACCGTTGTCCCTAAACCTATAACACCCCCATTTTAGGATCGCAACGGAAAGGGACATGGGGTGCTATACATTAGTCGCATAGTACAAATATAGTAAACAACTTTTAAAACAAAGTCGTTTTTAAAACTACACATTCGATAATTTATCAGAGTTGAGGTCCCATAAGTTTAACATAAGTTTAAAAATCCATAAATTTAAAAGTTCAAGTCATTATCGAATGAAAATTTTAATTAAACATGAGCCATCAAGTAGATATCCATTTCTTTGCGCCGCCCATCCAAGCTTAAGACACTTACGGACCTGAGAAAATACATGCTAAAAAGTCAACACAAATGTTGAGTGAATTCATAGAGTTTGATAAGTAAGCAGTTGAATACAAGATAATATAGTTTAGAATAAGATGGGCTACGTTGTTATCGGCCCATAATTAAGTTGACATGTAACAAATACAAGTCGGGAAATAATAAGATATAAAGCATTGAGTTCATGAAACCGAACCTTAACCTAGTTTTATCATTTGCCCCGGTAGGGTAAGATTTTCCATTTACCACATATTCTCAATATTATGTGACCGTTGAAAGATGGGCGCTACCCATTCGGCCAGGCTGGTCAATGCCCAATATGCATATTCATAATACTAGCGTTTCCAACGAAATTAACGGTTCATGATGGGGACTTAATTGGCAAGAAATACTCAATGTAAGATGTCTATAATTCATATAATCGGATCCAGCATACCAAAAACTACTTGTATTCAGTTTGTAAAACTAGCATGTATCCCCCTCGCGAGGTTTATAAAACATTTAAATAAGTAAAGGCGAGGCTATGAACTCACCGTGAGCAAAGTGAATAGCAAAGAACAAGTAAGTGATGAATGAGCCGCGAAAGTCCTACGATGAACCTAAATAGATATACACGTGTCTTAGTTTTTGAAAATAAATATTTATGCCATATGGCTATATGTTATATAAATTATGATCTTAATTGTGCTTGGTACACATATACTAAATACATATATAACAAGTTTTAGTTTGACACTAAAGAGTTATTTATAAATATGAATTTATATTCTTTATAAAAGTCAAGTGTCAAATTTATATTTGTTTCTAAGTCCAAAATATGTTATGTTGGTCCAATGATGAGTCTAAGGTTCAAATTTAGTCCAAGGGTCCCATTTTTAGTCAAAAAGGTTCAAATTAAGCCTAAGAGTTTAAAATATATGAGGTAGTTCAAAATATATTTAAAGTCCAAAAGTTTTATAAAATGTAAACATTTTTATACTTTTTATTCCTATGCTGATGGAAATTTTTATAACTTGCTCATCTTAGAAATTCCGTTACATGTAAACCGTAAGTCAAATATTTACGTTCTTTATATCCCCGGAAAGGTATTTTTCTGTACTAACAAGTTTTGTGGGTCCCACTAAGCTAAAGATTACACAACATCAGTAAAACTATCAATTTACCCAATATATTCAGTCCATCAGCTTTCAAAATTACAACAGTCCCACAAAAGTTGCGATAACTAGAGTTCTATAAGTCCAATTAATTCCCCGTTTGCGGCCATGTTTAAGTTAAGATGTTACCTACATTTCATAAAACTGGGCCAAGTAGTGAAAATGAGCATATCACTGAGATATTTACCATTTAAATCTGCAACTCAGAATCTGGCATGTTTCACGAAAATATTTCTAATTTAATCATCGTAATGAGTTATCCGATGAAATACCCGTCAAAACGACCACAAGACATAGGGCTACAACCACATATTTTTAGTTTAGGTCCAATATTTACTGATTAAATCAGTTTATTCCGTTTTTACCCCTGGTTCAGAATCACAGTTGCATGTCTAGTCCATTAATGTTTTTATAGTGATCTAACCTATGTACCAAGCCTAACCAAGCATGATAACTTTTATAATATATAAATACATCAAGAAATAATAAAGTTACAGAGGTGAAATGAAAATGGAAGTGATTTGTATCCTTACAAAATTTGAAGAATAAGAAGGAACAACAAGAACAAGACACTAAACCTATGTTAACCCATCAACTCTTGCACCATTTCTTTACCCCATATCAGCCCAAATTTGTCCACCAAAATCCTTTTAAATTCCTTGAAATCACAGTGTCTTGACACCTTTAAAACCTTTAAGTAAACTCTTGAACAAAAAGTCTTTTGGAGAAGAAAAGTATCAACAATAAACTAGCACACTTGGACTTTCAATCTTGTATCAATCTTCAATAGGAGAACAAAACACCAAGGGTGTGTTTCCTTCTTGAAATCCACGACCAACAAGAGAAGAGAGCAGATTTTTGTGTTAAAATTAGTTGGTGATAACAACAAGAGAGGTTTTTGTTGTAGAATTGCATGTACTATGAGTAGTTTAGTAGTTTTAAGTATTAGTGGAAGACTAGGATGTTTAGGTGTCAAGTTATAGTGCAAGGAGTGTTTTCACAAAGCCAAATGGCATAAATGACTCACAAAAACCGGCCACCTCATGGTGAGGTGGTCTAGGGGGTTGTTTTTATATAAATTTTGAGTAACGGGGTGTAATTTGCTCCCGGTAATTTAAAACGTAGGGTTTTTAAGACGCGTAATGTAAAACCGGGTAGTGTAAAATTATAAAACTTCCAAAAATATTAAAACTTGTTATCATGACCTATTTTAGTAGTTTAGATGAGTGGTGAATTCATCGGAGGGTTTAAACATCGTTAAAACTGAAACCGTGAGTTGAAAAACGCGTTTGGTGACACCGGTTCTTGATAAAAGTGACGTAAACTATAAAAATGAAACGACAAGTATAAAACTCACTTGTAAATATGAAAATAGGTTAAAATGTATAAAACATGTAAAATTATCATAGTCTAAGGTTGGTTCACGTTGTTAAAACCATAAAACGTAAATTTAAATCGCGTAAAACGTAAAAGGTGCAAGGTTCGTAAAAATGGAAAAAGTGAATTATGACTTTTAAAAGAGGATTGTAAGGAAACGAAAATACATAAAAAGTGTAGAGTTGGCGTAGCCAATTATTGGTTGAATTAACTTGAACGTGACACGACGTTCGCGAATAACTTCCGACGAAGTTAATTATAAAAAAAAAGAATAGTTAAATAATAAAAATATTATAATTAGTGACATGAAATTTACGAAATGTCACAAAACCCTTGCTCACTTGATGAGAGCAATTGCACTTTACATGATGATAGTCGTTCTCCCTAAAGCTTGCACACTCGATATGAGCAATTTTCACTTACATGATGAGATCCGTTGTCCGTAAAGGCTAACTTTATGATGGCAATTTGTCCCTTACATGATAAGAGTCATTGTCCCTAAAGGTTCGCTTGTTGAGAGCAATTGTACCTTACTTTATGGGAGCCGTTGTCCCTAAACGCTTGCTCACTTGATGAGAGCAATTGCCTTTACATGATGATAGCCGTTTTCCCTAAAGCTTGCACACTCGATAAGATCAATTGTCACTTACATGATGAGATCCGTTGTCCCTAAAGGCTCACTTGTTGAGCGAAATTGTACCTTACTTGATGAGAATCGTTGTCCCTAAACGCTTGCTCACTCAATGAGAACAATTTCCCTTTACATGATGATAGCCGTTGTGCCTAATGGTTGCACACTTGATAAGAGCAATTGTCACTTACATGATGAAATCCGTTGTCCCTAAAGGCTAACTTTAGGAGGTCAATTTGTCCCTTACATGATAAGAGCCTTTGTCCCTAAAGGCTCACTTGTTGAGAGCACCTGTACCTTACTTAATACGAGAATACTCGCTCTACTTGTTGCCATTAACACATATTCCTGAATTAATTCGTTTTCTCTCTCTCTCTAGGTATTCCATCTGCCACCCACTTCTAATTTCCGGCAGAATCCAATCCACAAACGTCCTCTCTACCTATTCTTGGGTATGCAATACGATTATATGTATTGTATTTCATACTAAAGTGGTGGCGGCTGGGGTTGACGAAACCCTATATCTCTATATAATTTTCAATTGATTTTATTTAATTCGTTCTGATCTTTATTGATCCTGAACGCGTTTAGTGATTTCATTTTGTTTTTTACGGTTTCGTCAATACTGTTTTACTTTGTTATCGGCAGATCTGTTCGTATTCTCCATTATCCAAGTCGGTTTTCTTAACCGTCTTTACATACTAAAGGACGATTTGCCGTTTTTATGGGCTTAATGATTATAAATCCTTGTTTAGGTTTTATTATTCTCGATTCTGGGTTGGTTTTAATGCTTCATTGTCGAAATCCTTTTTTAGGGTTTATTATCTAATGATTATTCGTGGTATGCATGTAGTATATACCTGTTTGTTGTTCTCTGTTTGTCATGGTGGATGAGGTCAGGTTCGTTGATTGGTCGTGGGTTTTGAGAGAGTGCATGTTATGTCGCGTTATGGCAGTTTTGATTCCGGCTTATATGAAACCCTAGTTTAGGGTTTGTTTTTTTAATATCTGCTATAGTGTTCTGGTTTACTGCGAGATGTGTCGTTGTTATTGCAAGTTAGGGTGTGTTATCACCCTATTTAATTGTTCTTGGTTCGTATTACACGCAGACCTGATGGTGTTGTTATGTACTCGTATTTCTTGGTCTAGTATACGAAGGGATTGGATGATGTTAGGGTTTTTTCAACTCATAATGCTATGGGTTAGGGGATTTCTAGTGATTATGTAATTTTTGTTATGGTCTGGTTCAACCTTATTCAAGTTTATGGTGGATTCAGTTCGCTAAGGATTTATTGTTTATGTTCGAATCGTTCCATAGTGTTTTATGGCTGGGTTACGTAGATTGCATTGTAGTTTTTTGGTACGGTTTTCTGCCATTTTTGATCAGGTTGCTACTGTTTTCATTCTATGGCTGATCGAACTAGTGTGGTTGTGAGTCACTTGAAAAATACCGTAAAAGTTTCTCTCGTTTTTGGCGACTTTTGGCGAAAAAATGATTCCCTCTAAAATCGATTAACCAGATTCTATTATTAAACTTTAATTCTTTAATTCTCCTCTTGTGGGTCAGTTATTAATTATTGTTTTAACTATAGTGGGTCAGTGTTACTTTTTAGATTCATTTTTTATTGCCAAGAGTTGCTAGTGTGGACGGCAAAACATTGTTTTATCTTTTTAATTCTTTAATAGTGTTTTGTCGATTAGTGCATGGTTTTCATTCTAATATCTGATCGTTTATTGGTCGGTTGGAGTTTATAATAGATTTGCACTTGCATTGGTTTTATCTATCTTTGGCTCAAGTTTTACTATTAACGATTCCCAAATTAGGGTTTCGTATATTAAGCGCAAGATTGGTAGGGTGGTGCTGGTGTTGCCGAAACTCTTATTATCCTTTGTATTCATTCGATCTTTTTTTAGGGTTTTAGCAAATTGGTTTTGTTTAATCGCATTCCAGGATTCATGATAATTCATGTCGGTTTGATTATCTCGTTGATTTTTAGATCGATATTTTATTCCTGGTACGATGTGTCGATTAGTAAACTCTTTATAGGGTTTTCTGGCTTTTGGGTTGTTTCGATGGAAGTTTTTGTGATTGGAAGTTCTATACTAATGTTAGTGATTATGTTTGGGGGTTATGAGAGAGTGTACGTCAAGTTGTGAGGGTTCCTTGTTCAAAACCTTGTTTGCGTTCCAAGACCTGCTGATCATGTTGATTAATTTATTACACTTTTTGGTCTTGTTATCATGTTGCTGGAAGTCAATTTAGGGATCCTTGTGCTAAAACCCTTGTCATCGTTCAAGATCTATAGTGCTGATATTTTATATTCTGGTGTAACACCCCAACCCGTCAAGGGTAAAAGTGCTACTTTATGGTGACATATCAAAGCATATACAGACATACAACATATGTATTACATTTGAATTTCAAAAGTTACAAATGGTTCATGATAAAGGAAATACATCTCAGAATACAAAATGATAATCTAAAGTCTAATCAAAACCACTTGGAATATAATCACGCAGAATCTTCTCTAAACTCCTATTTGCACTCTTCACCCATAACCCAGCTTCCTTCTAAAACCTGCCGCGGGGAAAAGAAAACGCGGCTGAGCTTAAAAAGCCCAGTGAACAGATATAACAAAAGGGTAATATGAAACAGAAGAAAAGAGACCGAATATGTTGCATTGGATGAGTATCAGAATGGTCATAGCATAAGAAATAATGACAATAAGGTGAAATAAATATTAATAAGAAAAGATTAAGTGTTACGTTACCAGTTTAAGTTTAAATCTAAGTTAAGGTGCAGACAAAGTATTCAGTATTTCAACCACGTGCCCAGAACAGATCAGATAATAACAGATAATCGCCTCATATGCAATCCAGAGGGGAGGCCTCAGAATATCAGATATAAACAGAGGGGTGACCTCAATGGGTTGTGAAGGACGTGTATTGCACACACAGCCACATTCACCAGATAACAGATAATAACAGATAACAGATATCAGATAACAGACCTAGGATGCATCCATTCGCCCCTTACCCATTCACATGCAGACCATAATCAAAGGGACGGTGTGAGAAATCACTCACCCACATATGAGTCATGTCACTGGTGCATCAATGACACGGACATGGAACCCCCATGCCTAGTGATAGCCCGGGTTTCATACTGAATTTTCAATGTCTAATATTAACAGTTCGGATTATATATCAGAATTAATTATCCAGATTAAACAGATTTCTAGATTTTACAGAACGTATCAGATATACAGATGTCAGATTTAATCAGATTAGTAGTTTCATTAATCAAAGATTCAATTTTTAGAAAGGTTCATAAATCAGAAGCTCATCCTTTAAAAGGGTTTATAAATCAGAAGTTTATCTTTTGAAAAGTTTTATAAATCAGAAGTTTATCCTTTAAAAAGGTTCATAAGCCAGAGGTTCATAAATCAGAAGTTCAATATCAAAAGGTTTATATATCAGAAGTTTAATATCAGAGGTCCATGTTTCATAAATACAATGTCAAAAGGTTCAGATGGCAATTTTAGATAGTAAGTGAATCAGAAAACAAGTTCAAACAGTAAGGGATCATAGCAATGGCATAGGGAATCCTAAGCAAAAGAAACAGAAAAATAACAATGGTTCATACCAATGGTTCAGAGTTTACAAGTATGAAAGTTTTAATAAGAAAAACAGATTTAGAAGTCTTCCATTTCATTTAAAATCATATTTATCATAAAGGTAGTTCTTTAAAATATTTTTAGCAAGAGTTATTTAAATTTACATTTAAAACAAGTCTAATATCATATTAACAGAAGTCATATCCATACAGTTGTCACATGCCATTCGGTTATATTTTCAAAAGTTATCATACAAATGTAATATCAATGAACCAGAGATATCAGAGGAACCAAGATCAGAAATCAGAGTGGAGTTGGGAAGACGGATCATGAGTCATGAGAAACCTTACTGAAAAGGTCAGAATATCTGTACCTCAACCAGTAGACAAAGCGAACACAAAACCGTCAGACAGAAATAGTAACTCCTTCTTCTTCACTGAACCTAGACGGATTAGAAGTCGGAAATTATTCGTTGTTCATCTTAAATCAGATTGCTTCTCTTTGAGTTATCTTTCCATTTTTTT
>LBNU01038567.1:3164-20418 GCA_014162995.1 Artemisia annua
AGTGAGGTAGGAACTTATAGAGTTAGGGAATTGAACGCACTCCCTACGACTTGTTAGGAATACACCCGTCATCCACAAGTAACACACATACTAATTAAATGGTAAAAGATAGTTAGGGAGTAATGAAATCTAAGTAAACACTACTCTCCACCACTGATTTTCTCAAAACCTAAAAAAATACAAAAAAATATAAGTAGATTAAAAGTAGATAACTTGGGTTAGTTGACTAGCAACTAATTCCGCCCTCTCCTCCAAAACCAGAGATTTTACCTGCTTTCATAAAATACAGAAATACAAAAAGAATCTTCCTCCACCCTTAGACCTAGATTAGAGTAGCCTTTAGCCTAACGAACACTATTCCCTGCGAGAGAACGATCAATCCCCCGGTACTTGCCACTACACTATACTACATCGGTCAGGTACACTGCCTGGTGGGGATTGCAAGCTTCTCGAGATCCCTCGAGAGGTAAAACGTAGTGCGTGTTGCAATCCACGCGCATCACGTATCTATAATCAAATTTAATGGGGAAACACTCTTAAGACTATTGGAATAACTTCCGTAGGCTCAGGAAATATTTATAACAAGATTTATTGGCCTCGTTCTTGTCTCGTTAAAAATATAAAAGAGTTGGCAAGATTAGTCCTCGTGGGCGCGCTAGGGTTTGCATCAAGTCCTAGCTACACCTATATATACATCACTATAACCCATTTAGGGTTTTTACTTCCTCCCTCTTTCTTTCAGCCGCAACCCACCCAACTTCCTCTCTCTAGATTTCCGGCCACTTTCTGGCCAGATACACCACCACCGCCTCGAGTGGTGCCTCTCCGCCACCACCTCCATACTCCACTCGATGTCCTCGTCATTTTGATACACTCCACGCGCCATCTAACCACCTCCAACACCACGAAACCACCACTTCAGCCGCGCATAACACCACCACACCTCCATCTATTTTATTCCTTTGATTCACGAGTTGATTTTCCAATCTTTTTGAGGGTTTCACAATAAAAACGAAATAATATTGATAAAAGCGCGAAAGGATTGTTGTTTGGTATCATTTGTGATCGCTCTTGTTGATTGTTGTGTGGTTTTGTTCGCATCAGTGGGCACGCCGTGANCACTACACCTTTCCCCACCATTGTCTTTCCTCAAACTTAACTTTTACTTGCTGAACTACGATAACTTGGGTTATGTTTGCTCGCCTCTTCCTCTCCCACTCCTTCAAAACCGAGATTTTACTGCTTTCATAAAAATATAAAAATACAAAAAGAATCATCCTCCACCCTTAGACCTTAATTAGAGTAGTCTTTAACCTAACGAACACTATTCCCTGTGAGAGAACGATCAATCCCCCGGTACTTGCCACTACACTATACTACATCGGTCAGGTACACTGCCTGGTGGGGATTGCAAGCTTCTCGAGATCCCTCAAGAGGTAAAACGTAGTGCGTGTTGCAATCCACGCGCATCATGTACGTCCTTCCCCAAATCTATAAGATCCTGTCTCTTCCTATGACGACACGTTTAGTATCCTATCATGGCCTCATTAATATTCTCTTATGCATTAAACACAACCAATTAAATTGTAGTACACATCCGATTCATGTTTCCTAAGACGTTCAAGCAAGTTACCAATAGGAAGTTAGCCAGTTTTCTTAAGCCTAACATTGAAATCATTCATCCACAACAATTAATAACCAACCATCAACCAATAATCAATAGCTAGGTTTCATTACATCTAAGCAAACACAAGAAAAACCTAGCCTAGCATGTTAATGTAAAGACAAGCATAAGATAGAATCAAACAACACATAGACATATTGTATGATTAATGGGAGACTTATCTTTAATTCAGCATGGATGAAACAAGGGTGAAAAACCCTTAAAAATACTGTAAAACTCGACCTAGGGTTTATCCCAAAGTTCTCCCAAAAGTTCTCTCTCTAATGAATGAAAAATAGAAAACTATATATAGAGATTACAATCTGACGGCGTCACGTTGTAGCTCCTGACGCCGTCAGCTCGCCGCCAAAAGAACTCTCGGATTGCTCAGATCCACTCTTGACGCCGTCACCTTATAAAAGCTTCTGGGCCGTCTCCTTTTGCTCCAACACGTGATGGCCTAAGCGTCACAAAGGGTGACGCCGTCACGCTTTAATCTCCAAAATCTTTCTGCCGCGTCTCGTGTAAACTTCATATCCACCTCTTTGTCAACACATGACGCCGTCACCCTGTAAGGTGTGACGCCGTCACCCTGTAAGGTGTGACGCCGTCAGGTACTGTTTCCAGCATATTTTGAGACTTTGTCGTTTTCTTCACTTTTATGCTCCAAAAACGTCCAAAATGCTCCCTTTTTCAGATTTCTTCTCCAAAGTATCTAAAATGACAAAAGGAACGATTTAAGGCAATATTTGATCAAATAATTATGAATTAGAGCTTAAATGACCCCCTTAAAGCGTAACACTTTTCGCCTCATCAAAAGGCTATATTGAACTTAATTAATTTTCCAAAGACTTCATCAGGGCCAACACAACGGACATTGCAAGAACCTTCAACTCTCTTCTAGTCATTGAAGCTAAAAAGAGGAACAAGAAGAATCCTCTTAAGGTTGTTAGAATCCTTCCATCTTTAAGGCAATAAATTGTTAGTTATTAGATAATGTTGTATCTGTAATGTAATAAAGGAATCTCAAATGAACTTTTGTCATCTATTTTAATGTCTTATTTAATTTTTATCACTAAATAAGAAGTTGTTCACTCACTTAAATCTGATGAACTTAGGCCATTTATATATCCAAATAGGGGGAGATTGTTGGGCCATTTCAATGCCCAATAGTCACTGAATATATTTGAACAAAAAGTAGTCTAAGTATAACTTAGGTGCTGAGAATAGTTCAGCACCCAACTTCTTTTTGAGTTTTTGAATACAAAGAGTCTCCGCTCTGGTGCCAATGCAGTTCAGTTATTGAAGTACAAGATCCAAAGGAGATGTTCAGTTCAGTGAGGATGGCAATGCCTCATTGAACGATGCTTGATCTCCTAGTCCACCAAGATACTGAGCAAAAAATCTCAAGTATCTAGAAGGTCAAATGCAAAAAATCTACTAAAGCAAAAAGGGATAAGGTAAAGTATTTATAGGAATCAACACCTTTTCAGAGTTGGTATAAAGGTGCAATATTTATCAACATTGTTCTCTAAAGAAGAGTTTATGCCTTACATAAAGTAGAAGCATTTAATGCATATCTCACCAACCCATTAAATGCTCAACACGTGTAAACTAGAAGCCTTTGAAAACCATAATTCTCTACTATAAAAGAGAATGTGTATAAATGAGTCTCTTGTAATTAATGTGAAACACATCCAAGAGCATTTACTCCTTGTATAGAACTTAGGTCGCTGAACAATTCAGCGAGTAATTATAAGTTCTTACTTAAACCATAACATAGGTTTGTGCTTAAGTTATAGAGAAGATCATCTCAATTGTCATTCAAATAAGATTAATTGTTATTCGGCAAACAATATTTGTCAAACTCTTTGATTAATTTCTAATAAGAATTTTAAACGTAGAAAATTTTTGTTGTGTAGTTAGTGATTAAACTGCTTTACGTATTATTGTTATAAAATTTTAATCACACATCAAATTATAAGAGTGATTTAATTTACTTATCTTAAGTTGTAATCACTCTAAAAGAACAACAACTATATTTAGAAAACTCGTTTTTTATTACTACTTGTTTCATATTAATCACTTAAATCACTTAAACTAAATAGTTGGTATACATAGAAAGAAACTCAGTCTAAAAGTCTAAAGTAACCCCGAACTTGATAAAACAAAATCGATTTTAATAACCAGAATTTTTGAAAACCACGACCAAGAAAAAATTATGGATATTTTTAGTAGAATCTCTGAAATCTTAAATGTAGTACTAATTTGCTTTCCTCTATTGCTTCCTCGTATGGATCTCATTTTAATTGTTTATTTTATACAAGATGCCCCTGAAGAGTTGAAATGGAGATAAAGGTGGTCTACTTACTTCTTGCATTGATTATCCATGTATCTATTCAATTCTTGATGGAAATGGAATTTTGTGAATTCTCCCCGGAACTGGAAGATCATTTCGAGATCTTCGAGCATATCCCGGAAGTTTTTTACCATAGTGTTATATGTCATCACTTGAAGTTTTAAATTTTTAGAACAACTGATTTATATGAAAGAGCCATCCTAGCAAGGAGCTAAGAGAAAGCAAAAACAAGATTACCTAAGAGTAGTACAAGGGTTAATGAACCAATCTATCCATCTAAGAGAGTATTTTTTGATCTAGATTGAATCTAAGTGTAAGAGTTGAGCTTGATGTCGTTGAGAATCATGTCTTTCTCAGTTTTGCATCGTAATTGAGCTAACTTTGACTTATATTGGTCAATTTGTTGTCACAAGTTTGCTAGTCACAAAATTAAGTCTTCCTATTGGTTCAATTATATTACCTTAAAAAATTACTGTATTATTTTTTAACTTTGATAAGCTACATTTAGTTGTTAAGCTGATTGTGACACGTGAAGTGCACGGGTTTGGTTTTAACCCAAACACGTGAGGTGCATATGTTATTTCAACTTTTGGCTTTAACAACCTTTCCCGCCAAACCATCTCTTTTAAATAGCTGTTAATAATTAATTTGTTAGTTAGCAAATTAGTTGTAATTTTCTTTCCCTCTAATTTTATAACAACTTGTAAATGTTCGGTTATATAGTTCAATACACAAGAAACTACATTTCGATCTTGATTCTCATTTCGATAGATCGTGATTAGTTTTCTTAACAACTACGAGAAATCCTGGTTGTTATACTGTCTTTACGTTTCGGTACTTACCAAAATGCTTCAATTTTGTGTTCTTTTAAGGGAAAATTATCAAAATAAACTAGTCGCCTTACGACTTATCACTTTCCAGGCCTAAAATTTTCAAAAGTCCAAAATAGACCAAGGGTGTCTCATTTTTTGAGCAACTCGTGTCTACTTTGACACGCGTCCTTCAACAATCGAATAAAAATTAATCAACTTACAATACTTGGACACTTGTTGGCTTGTGGTTGCGTTGTACAAGTTAACCAGTTGCCTAGTCTATTTTGGACTTTTGAAAATTTTAGACTTAAAAAGTGATAAGTCGTGGGGCGACTGACCTATTTTGGTAAGTTTTCCTTTTTCTATAATATAAAGATTAGTTTCCACCATCAATTTTACTTATTTATTTATTTATTACTTTTTTTTTCACGTATATTGAAAAACCCTATTAATGTGCAACAATTCTCGCAGCAATGCAAGTCCTCCAAAAAAAAATTGTGAAAAAACAATGGATAAAATAATCCCAACATTGTATAAGTAGATACTGTTAATTCCAACACTAACCAATTTTCAGGCTAAACTCAATTATCCAGCACATAATTCTATCTGGATAATTGAGTTTCAATAATGAATTCCTCACTCCCAAAAGACAAGGATAAGGCTCCTCTGTTGTCCCAAAGTGTGTGAGTCGAAATGAGAATTGCAAACAATAACTAGATAACTTTTTATTTCGTCTAACATTGTAACTTTACATGTACATGTGTATATATAGTATGCGAATAGGTATGACCCAAAGGTCATGACTGTTCGAATGGGTACAAGCCAAACGACACACCCCTTCGCCAAAATCCAGAAATAACTAATTTAACTTACTTGGCGGTTATTAAGTTTCTATTGAACACGTTTGGTCCTTTAAGTTTCCTGAAAAGCAATATCGTGATTAAACTTGGTTCACATTCTCCTCCTTAATCTTTATCATTGCTTTGTCCTAAGTCTTGAACTCCAAGCATTTGTCGCATAGTCAAGAACTTTAGTCTTGGTAAAGCTTTTGTTAAGATATCTGCTCTTTGTAGTTCTCCACTAACGTGTTCCACATTAATATGACTATTCTCTACACATTCACGAATGAAATGATAGCGAATGTCTATGTGCTTGCTTCTTCCATGAAAAATTGGGTTCTTTACGAGTGCTATTGCTGATATGTGGTCAACTCTAAGCGTTATTCTCTTTTCTTCCAATCCAGTTAATTCACTAAGTAAACGTTTTAACCATAAGGTTTGACATGCTACTCCAGTAGCCACCATGAATTTTGATTCACATGATGAGAACGCCACTGTTAGTTGCTTCTGAGTACACCAAGTAATAAGTGATTCTCCAAAGTAAAATACTATTCCAGTAGTTCCTTTTCCTTGATCGGTATTGATTCCATAACTACTGTCACTGTATCCTGTAATCTTGCAGCCGCCTTCTTTCTTGTATATTATTCCATGTTCCTTTGTTCCTTTGATGTATCGGATTACTTGTTTAACTGCCTTCAAGTGATGATCCTTCGGGTCTTGCATAAATCTGCTGAGTAGTCCGACTGAGTAACTAAGATCCGGTATTGTATGTAGTAAGTACTTGAGACTTCCAATTAAGCTACGGTAATAAGTTGCGTCAACTGGGTTTCCATCTTCCGCCTTATCCAACTTAGTGCCGGGGTCCATTGGTATCTTCGTATCATTACTGTCCGTCATACTTATTTCTTTTAAGATCTTGTTAATATACCCTGTTTGCTTGATTATAATCTCTCCTCCTGTCTGTGTAACTTCTATCCCAAGGTAATATGCTAGCAATCCTAAGTCGCTCATTTCAATTTTTTCTTCCATCTGGGATTTTAACAAGTCTATTTCCTTCTTTGGAGTGCCCGTGATTATCAAATCATCTACATAGACTCCAACTTTAAGTGTAGAAGTCTTGCTTCTCGTTGTGTAAACTGCTTGTTCAAGATTACATTTCTTAAAGTCTAATGACTTCAAGGTTTGGTCAAGCTTCACATTCCAAGCTCTCGGTGCTTGTCTTAAGCCGTACAAAGCTTTAGTTAGCTTGTAGACGTTTCCTAGGTTTCCTTTTTGAATAAAACCTTCAGGTTGTGTAACATAGACTTCTTCCTTCAACTCTCCATGTAAAAATGCTAATTTTACATCTAAGTGGTGTACTTGCCATCCATGATAGGCTGCTAGTGCTAATATTAAGCGAACTGTCTCTATTCTAGCAACTGGTGCAAACACCTCATCGAAGTCTAATCCTTGTTCTTGTACATAATCTTTTGCTACTAAGCTTGCTTTATATTTAATGATCTTTCCTTGTGCATCTCTCTTGGTTTTATAAACCCATTTGAGTCCTATTGCCTTCTGATTTGCAGGCAATGTGGTAAGAGTTCATGTGTTATTCTTGTTGATTGAATCTAATTCAATCTCCATGGCCTCAATCCACTTCTCATATTTTGATGCTTCCTCTACTCCTAAGTAAATCATCGGTATGCTTCTGTCGTCCAACTTCTTCAAGTGAGGTATCGTTATCTTAGCATAAGCCGTGCATCCGAATATTCTTAGGTTTTCCAGATTCGGTTTTTTTGATGTAGAGTGCTTCATATGGTGTTTTATCTTCCAGTGCTCTTGTAGGTACCCTATTTAGTATGTAAATGGCGTGTTTGACTGCTTCCGCCCAAAAATTTAAGGGTAACTTCATTGCTTTCATCATACTCCTAGTAGTTGATAACCCCGTCCTATTTTTCTTTCAACTACTCCATTCTGTTGCAGTGAGTATGGTGTTGTCAATTGTCTTGCTATTCCATTCTCCTTATAGTATTTAGTGAATTCATTTGATGTAAATTCACCTCCTCTATCTGTTCTTAGCATTCTTAACTTCAATCTTAACTCCATTTCAATCTTCTGTCTAAATTCCTTAAATGTATTGAATGCCTGATCTTTCGATGTTAGAAAGTAGGCCCACATGAAATGTGTACAGTCATCTACTAATAAGAAGATGAGTTTCATTCCAGAATGTGTGGCTGGACTTATGGGACCACAAAGATCTCCATATACTAAGTCCAATGGGTTCTTAGATCTGAATTTAGCTTGATTTGGAAATGGTGTTCTACTGTGTTTTCCTAATAAACATGCATCACATATTTGTCCAGCATGATTTATTCTTGGTATTCCTTCCACTAGACCCTTTCTTGTCATCTTGTTGATATCATCAAAGTTCAGATGACCTAATCTAGCGTGCCATAACCATGCTTGGTTATCTATATTTGCTAAGAGACATACAAGTGCTTCTATCTGTAGTCTAATACTGTAAAGTCGATTCTTAGATCTTTCTACCTTCATCAACAACTTCTTATTCTTATCACACAAAGTCAATTTGTTTCCATCCATGATGATCTTACGACCTATCTCCGTAAGTTGTCCTAGACTTAGTATGTTGCTCTTGAGGTTTGGAATGTAGTAAACATCTGAAACTATCTTTTGTTCTTTGTTTCTACATCCTAGTAATATAGAACCTCTACCCTTTATCTCTACGTACGATCCATCTCCAAAACGAACGCGTCCACTGATGCTTTCATCAATATCCTTAAAATGACTCTTAGTTCCCGTCATATGGTTACTTGCACCATTATCTAAATACCATATGCTAGCATCTGTTGTAGCATACTTTCCGGGTTGTATTTGTCCTTCATTCAACAAAACTTCTTCGTGTTCAGTTTCGTGTGTAGTCATCAGTAGTGATGGTTCATCGTCTTCTAAGATAAGGTTTGATTGTTCCTGAGTTGTTGGTGTGTTTCTACAGTCTCTCTTAAAATGTCCATGTTTCCCGCAATTGAAACATTTTCCCTTCTTTTTATTCCACTTACCTTTATTCTTATTTGACTTATCATTGTGAGTTGAATTTTCTCCATTCGAGTTATCTCTGTTTCCTTTATTTTTCCAATTTCCTCGTGAGTAGTTTGATCTACCTCTATATTTGTTAAATCGTTTCTTATTTCTAGAGTGTTCGCCTTGTGCGAATAATAAATTGTCCTGGCTTTCTACTTGTCCTCCCTTTCGGAGTTTTATCCTTTCCTCGAATGCCTTAAGTTTTCCAGAGATCTCATCTAGGGTAATGTCATCGAGATCCTTTGTCTTTTCTATGGATGCTACTATTTGAATGAACCTATCTGGTGTGAAGTCTAATAGGTTTCGTACTAAAAGTGATTCATCTAAGGTTTTTCTTAATTCTTTAGCCTTTGTGGCGTAACCATTTAGTTTGTTTGTAAATGCATCCACCGTTTCATCTTCCTTCATCTGAAGGGTATGAAATCCAATCATGAGTGATTGTAATCGTGCTTGTTTGATAACGCGGGATTGCGACCACGCAACAGGTTTTACCTCTGAAGGGATCTTGAGAAGCTTGCAATCCCACCAGGCAGTGTACCTGACCGATGTAGTATAGTGTAGTGGTAAGTACGGGGGATTGATCATTCTCTCACAGGGAATAGTGTTTGTTAGGTATGAAAAACTATTCTAATAGGTCTAAGGATGAGGGATGATTATTTTTGTATTTTTATATTTTTTGAAAGCAAGTAAAATCTCGGGTTTGAAGGATTGGGCGGAATTAGTTGCTAGTCAACTAACCCAAAAAAACTACTATTGCAAATAAAATAAAAATAACAAGAAAATAAAAGGTTGTGAAACTTATATGGAGACAAGTGTGTTTACTTAGATTTCCTTACTCCCTAACTATCTTTTACCGGTTAATTAGTGTGTATTAATTGCATGGATGACGGGTGTATTCCTTAATACCATTCGTGGGGTGGCGTACGTACTTCCCCAACTCTATAAGCTCCTACTTCACTCCTATGTCGAGCCTGCTAGAAGCTCCTAACATGGGATCATTAGAATTCGCTCATGCATTAAATACAACCATAAAAACCTAGTACGCATTGGTTCATGTTTCTTAAGACGTTCAAGCAAGTTACCGTATAGGAGGTTAGCCAGTTTTCTTAAGCCTAACATCGATAAACAATCATCCAATACAAGTAATAACACACCAACAACCAATAATCAATAGTTAGGTTTCATTAGATCTAAGAAAACACAAAATAAATCTAGCCTAGCATGTTAATTGAAAGACAAGCATAAGATATAATTAACCAACACATAGACATATTGATTAATTTGAATGAAGACTTATCTTCAATTGAAATGGGAGAATCAAGGGCGAAAAACCCTTGAAAAAGCTGTCAAAATCGTCTAGGGTTTGTTCCCAAAAGTTGCACACCAATGAATGAAAAATAGAAAAGTATATATAGAAAATACACTCTGACGGCGTCAGCTTATACGCTCTTACGCCGTCAGCTCACCGCCATTAGGGTTCTCGGATGGCCTAGATCTACTTCTGACGCCGTCACTTGTAAACTTGCTTTGGGCCGTCACTCTTTAACTTAACACCTGACGGCCTAGGATTATTAACACATGACGCCGTCAGGTGTAAACATCACCTTTTCTTCTTAGGGCGTCACGTATAGTCAGAATCCACTCCTTTGTCTTGGTTGGCTGACGGCGTCACCTTGTGACTCTGACGCCGTCAGGAAGGATTTCCAACATTCTTTTGAGACTTTGTCGTTTTCTTCACTTTATGATCCAAAAACGTCCAAAATGATGTGTTTTCCAGAATTCTTCTCAAAAGTACCTAAAATGACAAAAGGAACGATTTAGGGCAATATTTGATCATATTAACACGAATTAGGGCTTAAATGACCCCCTAAAACGGGTACACTTTTCTCCTCATCATTGTTGCACCCTTTCTTCTCCAACGTGTCTCCTTTTTAATGATTCCCATAATTCTTTTGCCGTTTTACAACTTGCTACTTGTAAAATCACATCTTCGGTCAACGCTTGATATAGGAGGGCACTTGTTGCCTTATCCTTCTTATCATCTACTTGCGTGTTTTTCTTAGGTTCTATTGTTTCCTATAAACCATGTGCTTCTAGTATAACCTTAATTTGTATTGCCCAAACCGTGTAGTTTGTGGTTTTCAACTTAGGGCATTGGTATAGTGCAATAGGTGTTACAGGTTTCACTACAGTGTTAGTGTTATTCGTATCGTCACCGACCATCTTAAATGCATTTACAATCTTCACCTTCTAATCGTATGGTAATTCTAACCAGTATGGTATAACCTACTACTACGGGAACAGAAAAGTAGTTATCCAGGAATCCTAATAGTACGGGATCAATATATAGTTTTCGGGATTTCCTAATAGTATGAAATAAATATCTATACTATCTAAAGTATAATAGAAATCCAAAAATTGAATTCGTGACCTCGTTGTTGTGTCAAAACACAAACGTATTCCCACTTGTGTGTCGGTACTTGAGTGTTATACGAACCACGTCCTTTTCTTTCCTCGTTTCTTCTCAAATCAATTTGGTTGTATGTTGATGTTGTCGAATTTTTCAATATACCAACCAAACGTTCTTTCTTATATTACCACACTCCACGTTATCCTTTTGTGTCGACTTGTGTGCCCTAGACCTTCTTTTTGTCTCGGCCTCTTTCTCCAAAAACACCCAACGCGTCCTTGGCCACAATCAAACTAAGTTGTTTGTTGTTGTTTTGTTCCATGTTCTTCACAAAATTTCACAAATACCTCTCGGTATTTCTAAAAGCAATCCGTTTGCCTTTTTCCTTCACTAATACCCCACGATATTAATTCCACGACTAAACAAATAACGTGTTTTGTTTGTCGTTGCTGCTGTTGCTTGTTCCTTTCCTACGTTGTTCCACAATACTAGCTTCTTTCTTTCTTAATTCCACATCGTGTTCTTCAACAACCCTCCAATACCCGTCGGTATTCTTTTATAAACGAGTGACCAGCCCGTTCTTTTCGTTATTTGTTGTTGTTTTCGTATTGCTAAACGTCTCCAAACAATCCTTGATTGTTTTTTGTCTCGGTATACCTTATCAAACTACAAGCAACGCCCTTTTCTTCTTTGTGTATCTCGTTATTTATACACAAGGTTTCTTCTTGACGTCTTCCTTTTCCTTCTTGTTGCGTTGTGTGGCAACAAGTCTCTTCTTCTTTCTTTGTTGTCGTGTGCAAGACACCAACAAAGTTTCAAACAATTGTTTCCTTCCTTTTTGTATTTTTTGTCGCGTACAAAGATCACAACAAAAACCAGGCCACCACTTCGTTTAGTGTCCTCCCGTTTGCAATTTCGACACAAGATAAGTTGTATACTACTTTCTTGCGTCCCTTAGTTATCCAGGCAACGTATCTTTCTTTTGAACGTTGCGTATTCCTTTTTCTAAATCAAAGTTCAGCGTGGTTCTTCTCCTTTTGGTTCTGTTTTGTCTCGTTAAAAAAATGGTTTCTGGGTTTGATGGTTGTAACAAGCAAGGGTAACAAGGCTCTTGATGCCAAATGTTGTCCCAAAGTGTGCGTGTGTTGAGTCGAAATGAGAATTGCAAACAATAACTAGATAACTTTTTATTTCGTCTAACATTGTAACTTTACATGTACATGTGTATATATAGTATGCGAATAGGTATGACCCAAAGGTCATGACTGTTCGAATGGGTACAAGCCAAACGACACACCCCTTCGCCAAAATCCAGAAATAACTAACTTAACTAACTTGGCGGTTATTAAGTTGGGGAAATTCCGAAAGTGGATCGGGCAACTTTTGTCTAGTCACTTTTTAGAATTTTTTTTTTCTCTTTCCAAATCTGGATTGGGCAACTTCAAGATTGAGCAACTAGATAAGATTGTGACACTTGTCCAATTTTTTAATATTAAAGGACAAAATTCAGAATGTATTTGTAAGGTATGTGTAAGTATTTGTAAGGTATGTGTAAGGTATTTTAAGGTTTATTTTTGGGCAACTAGAATATTTTTGAGCGACTTGTATTGGGCAACTTTTTTTTTGTACTTTACCGTATTATAACAATTACATAAATAATCATAAAGTAGAAAGTTTAGTTTATAATTTAACATAATTAGACTTTTTAACTTGTGATTAGTATACTAACTAAACTATATATACCTCAAAACAAATAAATCGGATTGTTGCACCACCACAGTACCTGACTCCCACCTTCACTCACCGGCCACCCTAACAACCTGTGGACCTTTCCACAACCCGATTATGTTCATCAATGTTTTCAGGTACTATTAATCAAGTTTTACTCTGTTTCAGTCATATTCTATACAGAACCCAACCGGTTTTCATTGTTTTATTTTTCTCAGCGCGGCCAATGATTGGATAGATCCGGCGAATCTATCGAAGATCCTATGTCAGATTACGGTTGTATTCGTTCAACCCTTTACCAATCGTTTTAATTGCATATTCTTCCCCCCCCAAACTTGTTTGCTTTTTTTAATTATTGAAATTTCTTCAGCTTACTTAGATTAGCAATTGTTAATGAATATATCGGTTAAGTACTTTTCAGTTACAAAATTTGTTTCGCTTCAATGGTGCTTGCGGAAATGAAATTATTTTACTTCTGGTCGTCTTTGTTAAACAGTGTANTTACTTCTGGTCGTATTTGTTAAATAGTGTTTTTTTGGTTTCCCTGGGTTTTTGTTTGTGAGTATAAGAATGTAATCTTTATGACACATATGTTTGTTGTTGTTGTTTGTGGTGGTTTTTATTTGTTTTTTAGACTATATCTTAGGTTGTTTGTGATTATAAGGATTATGTTCACAAACAATTATTTCTCAAGGTTTCTATTGGTTTACTGTTTTTATTGTATTACTGTTTTTCTTGATCTCTGCAGGTGGTGTGCTGGTTGCAGTCTCCGAATAGAGAAGGCATTAACAATGATGATTTGCTCCGGTATTTTGGTGTAAATGGACTAAGGTCGATTGGTGTTAGCCGAAAGACCCCCTGATATAGGTAATAGTAACATCTTACTTTGATCATAATCTTACTTTAGAAAGGTTACGTTTGTTGTTTGTTCCTTTAGCCGTAAGCATAGTGAAAACCATTTTGATACCAAGTGTCTTATTATTTTGATGTTGCTCTTACTCTTGTAGTGTTATGTTTTGGTGTTTGACTCGTATGTTTATTCTGTTGTGGTGTGTAACTGTTTCTTTTTAGACGTTTACAATGATCGATTCGTTTGTTTTATGAAATATGTGTCAACAGCTTATTGTGTATTTGTAGTTGAAAAAAATTAACAATCCGAAAGACACTTTTACAAGAATTATAATGATAAGTATGGGATGTGCACTGAAATGAACAATCCACATTGCCAATGACAGTATTAAAGTATCTATGTACTCCATACCAGATAAGGATAAGAATCAGATTAACTCTTATGAGTCGAGGGGTGTAAAAGAAGCCTACTTATGTTTTCCAAGTTTTGTTAGTTGTTTCTTGGTGTCGCTTATTAGTCGTGGGGTGTAAAAGGGTGGTTAGATTATGCCTCATACATATAGTGTAGCGAATTCATGCTGCAACTTACATGGGCACAATTTTGTTGCCTTTCTTTGCAGAACAATAGACTGTACCTATGCTTTTTTATAATCTACAAACCAAGAGTAGTAAAGGGGCATCCTGATCCTATTCAAAGTAGTCGATTGCAGTCATGCAGATCCGTTGTGGGTTGTTAACACAAAACATCAGGTATGGTTCTTTGTTCTTCTTTAAGTTCAGTAAGCTACGTAAATGACGATACAATTAGAAAACTGTATAACTTAAAAAAAACTTAATTACCTTTTTCACCTTACATATATAACTTAAAAAACTTGAACCTTGAAACATTTATATCAAAATATCTAAAAAACCTGGACATTCCCACCAACCCTTTAACCTTCACCAATATCATTGACACCTCTGTCAAGTCTTGGGTTTGCAAACTCGTGAGCTCTGAAATGCTCTGAACAGTGGAGTCAAACTCAAACACCTTCCCCAGCTCTCCAAGCACAAAGTCCCTCTCAGCCACACGACTCATTATCTCCTTTGCTTTTTTTCTTAGCTCCCCTTCATCCACCTATGTGACAGTGACCTCCCTCTCGAACCTTACAACCATCATGTCTCTAGCCAAGATTGACCCAGCAGCAGCAGCTAACTCCTTGAAAAATGGCATAAATGTTGTCATATTTGTATTTGTTATTCAAAACCTTTTTTTTGAGTGTATATGTATGTCTTTAGTTTGAGATTTTGCTTTGTTAGTGATTAATTTTTCGTGTTTGTATGTCACTTATAAGCACACTTGCTTTAAATACAACCCTTGATCCACACAAATTAATAATTACTCATGGTTCATTTCACTTCTACATACATGAACAAATATTAATTGTGTGTGTCTTTTTAATGAGTATTTTGTCTTTGGTTATGATTGTTAACCTTTGTTTATATGTGACTACTAAAGGCAGTTATTCATCATTAACTTCCCTTCCCCATGCATGAACACACAATAACTACCCATTCTTTCACATCCAATGGCAGTTTGACCAAAAGTAATCCTAACATAACTATATTTATATGATAGGTAACACACAACTCATAAATCATTTTTCTAACATAACTTATCATATCATACACCCTACAACGTCATTCATCAATCATGGCTTCTTCTTCTTCCAACAATGTCAATGAAATCAAAGAGGTATCTTGGTCCTATAATATGGCAACGGAATTTAAGATCTTTGTGAACAATCGAATCACTCAAGATAAAGGTTGTTTGATTCGATATGTGGAGGAGCGTAATGAACTCCGAAAGAAAGTTGAGGCAAGTCAGGATCCAATCCGTGTGAGTGAACGTCTGGGTCCATTCAAGAAAAAAAATGGTGCTATTATTGGTTGTCTAGTTGAAACATAGAAAAGGGACCGTAACAGGATTAATATGTTGACTGCTATAATCAATGACATCATTGATGGGATTCGTGAGTTGGAAGGCCAAGCTAAGCTTATGGAGGTTCATGAACAAGCCTCCTATGATGAAGATTAATCTATGATCAGGATGCTTGTCTTTTGGGGTTATATTTTGGCACTCATATTGTATGTCTTGATATTAAGTTTGTAGTTATCTTTACTTATGTGTATGTAGTTAGTACTTACAGTTGTTTGTGAATGTATCATGGCTATTAATATTAATCTTTGTTGCTTTCTTTATTTTGTTCTTCTTTTTTGTTCTTTGTTACTTTTGTTTTCTGTTAACTTATATGTATATATAAGATATTTGAATCAAGAAAAGGTTATGGTTTGTTGGTTGGTGTACACGGCTAGGAACATTAAGCCGCATGTATGGCTACGATTTGCTTGGTTTTGGCGGTCCCTTTTTCCCTTTTTCCCGCCTATCCTATTGGGAACAATTCAACCACATCTCCAGCCTATTTAATACCTCGCTTGCATACCTTAACAACACACACAAACACATAATTAACCTTTAAAGAAACACAAACAACAATGGCAGCAAATAGCCAGTTTACAAATGATGCTGAAGAATACACCTTCGTCTTAAACAACCCATTGTTGTTTAACGCAATCTTTAATAAATTCGGGTATGCACCCGTATCAGAATATGGTTCTTATAGTCAAGTTAACCCCTGGATGAGGACACAAATACTGAGCTGGGTGCACAGACAGGACTTTTACTGGGATGAGGTTTTTGGATTGACTGAGGAAGAAGATGTAGATGAGGAGGAGGAGGACAAGGTGGTGGCGCAGCCAAATGTTGTGGAGCAGCCGCAAAACGTGGAGGAGCAGCAGCATATTGTGGTGGAGGAGCAGCGAAATGTGGTGGAGGAGCAAGTTGGTAATGGTTTCGGGTTGGTAGATAATTTAAATTTGGAAAAAAGGATTAGTTATCTTGAAATTACCTTTCAACAACTCAAAGAAAGGAAGGAAATGAGGGAAACGAGGGAAAGGATGCAAAAAGAAGAAAGCATGGAAGAGAGCTCTGGTTCAAATGTTTTTGGTGTTTGAATAGTTTAAGTAGTTAATGCTTATTGTGTTTCAATGTTTTGAGTATGCAATGAAGTAGGTAATGTTTGGAAAAAAAGGTTTGTTACTTTTGAACAATATCAATGGAAATTATTATGTTTAATTCATTGTTTATGTTTGATTTAGAATGTTTGATTTAAGCAAGTCATGATTTACATAATATGATTCACTAGTGTTTGATTGCTTAGAGTATTCATTTACAGATTGCATTTCATATGAAAACTACCATTTCCAAATTGATAAAACCTTGACTGTATTTGCATTTGTAGATACTCGCTTGTCATTTACCATTTGCATATTGACTTTCTAAAGTCAAACTAATGCCAATTGTTATGAGTGTATCCATGAATTTGACTTTTAAAAGTCAAACTGATTATTTAAGCCAACAATACCAATTGCTAAATGTGCACATGAAACAGCAAACTAAAACAAACCAAAATTGTA
>LBNU01038569.1:9537-42379 GCA_014162995.1 Artemisia annua
ATGTGCAAAATAATTTTTGAAGCACAAATAATTACATCAACAAATTGTTTTTGAGTAGAAAATGGTGTTAGTACTTGTACTACACAACAAATGGTATTCAACTCACCATGTTTAACAGACAAGAAAGAGTTTGATTCATCATGAGGGTACGGCTCTGATGTGACAATTAGATCCGTTTTTAGTTGACAATTTACTAAAAATTGTATGGTTTCAACTCACCATATCTGAAATAAGTGAAGAGTTGACTAGCCCACAAGAAAATGGCTTGTGGTAAAGGCTGTGGAAAATCCATTCATATGGTAATTAGTTCACCATGGTAGTTGTACTAAAAGAACTAGCTAGTCCAAAAGCAAACGGCTATTGGTAAAGACTACTCAAATCCGTTGATAGCTGATGATTTGCTAAAAATCATATGGTTATCAATGTACCATGGTTTACTTAACCTAAACATTGGCTACTCCAGAGTTAATGGCTTTGGTAAAGAGACATCAAAATTTATTAATTTTCAATGATTTACCTCTCACAAGAGTTAATACACCTGGAAGTGATGAGAATAGTATGAAACTGAATATGATTTGATGTACCTTATGTTGTTGAGTAGCTGAGAAGAGATTGAGTTGCTGTAAAGACAAAAGATTGTTGCTGATAAAGATTGCAGATACTTTATGCTGATGATAACAAAACAACGAGTATGATTTTCAAAGAAGACAATCTTTTCTTGAAGATAAAGCTTACACATGGAAACTTGAAATCAAACAAGTAGAATTCAAGTTAGAAAATGGCTTGTGGTAAAGGCTGTGGAAAATCCATTCATTTGGTAATTAGTTCACCATGGTAGTTGTACTAAAAGAACTGGCTAGTCCAAAAGCAAATGGCTATTGGTAAAGACTACTCAAATTCGTTGATAGCTGATGATTTGCTAAAAATCATATGGTTATCAATGTACCATGGTTTACTTAACCTAAACATTGGCTACTCCAGAGTTAATGGCTTTGGTAAAGAGACATCAAAATTCATTAATTTTCAATGATTCACCTCTCACAGGAGTTAATACACCTGGAAGTGATGAGAATAGTATGAAACTGAATATGATTTGATGTACCTTATGTTGCTGAGTAGCTGAGAAGAGATTGAGTTGCTGTAAAGACAAAAGATTGTTGCTGATAAAGATTGCAGATACTGTATGCTGATGATAACAAAACAACGAGTATGATTTTCAAAGAAGACAATCTTTTCTTGAAGATAAAGCTTATACATGGAAACTTGAAATCAAACAAGTAGAATTCAAGTTAGGGGAGGATTGTTGGGGTATAAAAGATCAATGTACTGCTGAACATCAAAGTGCTGCTAAAGTGATTAAAGTCAAAGTACTGCTTGTGATCAAAGTACTGATCGTTGATAAAGTCAAAGTACTGCTTGAAGATAAAGACTGAAGATTAGATTAGGAATATTATGTATAATCTAGAATATTCTAAAGTTAGATAGTATACTTGTCGTTCAAGTATTGTAAACCGACTAGGGTTTTCCTTGTGCCTATAAAAGGATCCCTAGGTCAACATTAGAGATACGAATACGTTTAGAGAAAAGCTAAAGTTCGATATTAGCTATATTAGGGTTGTTTGTGAATCTGTACAATTAGCAGGTTCAAAGTTTGGTTAATATAAAGTGTTGAAGTTGTTATAATTCTTCTTAACTTTGTTAAGTAATTCCGCATACTTAATAGAGTAATTCAGTGTTTCATCATTAGTAGTTTAGGATTTATCCAAGACTGCTAAACCTTAACAAGCTATAATTAAGTAGTTTGGTCAGAGTATAACGATCCAACAGAACAACAACGACAAAGACAACAACAACAAAAACAAGAACGACGCCACGGCCATCGGTGGGATGAATACTTAGCATTCATATTAATATACGTTACAAATTAAACATGCAATATTTTACTTCATGTAATACCGATAAATGGACTAATACTATTGATTCGTTAGCAAGTAAGTTTATTGAAAATAATGTGACGAGCATTCAATTTTTAGTCAATAATTATTATTACACTTTGTTGGTGCATTTTAATATTTTTGCTCTTAATGTGGTTTTTTGTCTTGTGGTGTGTTAATGTCACTTTCTTAATTATACGTCTTGAAATATTGCGTGACTTTGATACTTGATATGACTGTGTAAGTTATGTCGATGTTACATATTGAAAATGGTAGTATATAATAAAAATATCTTCACACTATCATCTTTATCCATAAATGGTACAAAGCAATAGACTATAGATAAAACAAATACGTATTAATGATTCGGGTAATCATATCCACAATTAGTATCGGCAATTAAGCGATTATGTTATTTTGAGAATTTATCATTTATATAGTTTTACTGTAGTTTAAATCTTACATAATAAGTAATATCATTTTGACGATTTATGTAGTTTAAACAATATAGATATACCATTTATATAATCTATTGTAAATTAAATTTAAATCTTACTCAATAAGTAATATCACTATGGAGATTAATTGATTATCTTAATATGATTTTAGTTTCATTTGTAGAATGACAAACAAATTTGGCAAAATGAAATTGTTATATTAGTTATTAAGAGTAGAAAAATTATATGTTGAGATTGATGTCTTCAAATATATTTATATATGCAATATGGTACAAATTAAATATACTAACAATATTAGACCGATTTTCACAACAATAAAAAAAATTGAAACTTAAATGGTTTTTGTGCATAAAATAAAGTTCGAGTAATTAAGCGTAGTAATGTGGAGCTACCGTATTTGATATGATAAACCAAAAGGGTAATTTTGTCACAAGCTAGATCACAAAATATAGAGAATGTCCACTTTGTTACGATTTTATATAAGAGTTACATTTATTTTGTAAGAACCGTATGCGTTTAACCTCCCTTTGACATTTAGTATGTAACTTATACATATTAAAAATTTGCATGTGAAGAGACTCTTTTAAATGTAGCATCTTGAAAAAAGTCTCTTCATATACACTCTTTCAATGTCAATAAACTATTTTAAATGTGTGTCATGCTTAGAAAAGGTGTGATACCATCACAACTTAGATATATAATGATGAAAATAAGTGCAAAAGATTACGCTATGAACACTTATATACAGCCCATATAATGACGAAAATTAGTGTTGAACAATATACTATGAACATTTAGATTAAGCCTGTGTGCATCGCACGGGTCTGAATGAGTTGGTCTAAATATAAAAGTCAGCAAACAACTAATTAAACTCATTCATCTTAAACTCATGCGATGCTTACAAAATTTGTGATACCATCACAACTTACAAACCTAATGACGAAAATAAATACCACACATTACACAATGACCAATTAGATAGAGCCCGTGTGCAACGCACGGGTCTGAATGACTAGTATACTAAAAACATAAGTTGTCTTATAAATGCAAAGTGCTCACAATACATGTTTCATGAATTGAAAGTGAAATGTGGAGGCTTCATGTGTTAGTACATTGATTTAATAGTCATGCATAAGGGTAAATACATAAGATTAGTGATTCGAGTAATTGAAAAAATTTGTACGGTACAAGGTAGTTTAAGCAACATCAAAAGTATATTAATTACACAATATTGGGTGGCTTAATTTAATGTGCAAGAGGATTTGTGCACAAATTGTAGTACGGTACAAGGTAGTTTAAGCAACATGAAAAGTATATCTTCTGTACTATCTAAAGATTGGAGTGCTTAATTTAATGCGCAAGAGGCATTGTCCACAAAAGTTTGTACTGTACAATATGTTTCAGGCCATCTCTAAACCTCAAAGAATACAAACCAAAAATGCCATGAATGCATAAATTTAACACACCAATTAGTGGTTAGTCTTTTTACCTTCCCGTCCATGAGTTACAAATATTTTATCAACTATATAATGTGTCAAAAATCACACACAACAAACCACAACTTCCTCCACACCGCGTGCACATTGGGCTAAAACTTATTATGGTGGTAAAGTAAGCATCATATCGTCTTACTTATTTAGCATATTGATTTATATTATTCTATGTAAATTTCACGTGTGTTTTGTGTGTGTAACAATGTAGGACATAAAGATGGTGCTTCGGAGGTTTGGTAGTAACATCATATTCTCTAATGGTTTAAGAGATCCTACACATCGTTGTCTTATCAATTAAGTGGAACATGCATGAACATTTTTACTTTGATTGAAAATGCAATATTGATTAACTGTATTTAAATTACTAACGATCAACTATATCTAATTGTTTTTTGTAGCGCGTCAAGAAGCATTAAAGAAAGAGATCGAGAAGTTACAAAAATTGTATCAAGAACAAAATATGCAAAAGGCCAATGAACAACAACGACAAAGACAACAACAACAAGAACAACGCCACGGCCACCGGTGGGATGAATACTTAGCATTCATATTAATATTACGTTACAAATTAAACATGAAATATTTTACTTCATGTAATACCGATAAACGGGCTAATACCATTGATTCATTAGCAAGTAAGTTTATTGAAAATAATGTGACGAGCATTCAATTTTTAGTTAATAATTATTACCACACTTTGTTGGTGCATTTTAGTATTTTTGCTCTTAATGTAGTTTTTTGTCTTGCGTTGTGTTAATGTCACTTTCTTAATTAAACGTCTTGGAATATTGCGTGACTTTGATATTTGATATGACTACTGTGTAAATTATGTCGATGTTACATATTGAAAATGGTAGTATATAGTAAAAAATATCTTCACACTATCATCATAACAATGAGAATCTTCTAAATCGAAGAAGTATATAAAGGAGAAGAAAATTATATTTCAAATGTTATCCTACACCTATCACGAGGTAAGCATTATTCATTTGAGTTTGAGATCATGTGATGCATGTCATCATACTGTAAATACTTAGAATGAGTTACTAATGAATGCTCCAAATCTTATATACTAAAAGACTAAGTAGTCTTATAAATGTAAAGGGGTCATAATAAATGTCCCATGAATTGATGGTGCAATATACAACCTTCGATATTTATTTCTACATAGGTGAAGCATCTCCATTAATATGTGTATATTGAATTCAGGTAGCTCAAGGAACTACCAACATGATTGTGTAATTATGAAGCATAAACATTGGCAAGCTCAAAGAACTCCTTACATAATTGTGCAATTATGAAACATAAACATTGGCAAAAGTATATCAACCATCTCCATTAATACCATAAATTTTTTCAGTTACAACATAAACTCACAAAGCATGTGACCTGTATAAATTTCATGTCCATTCCTGCAGTTTCATATGGCCCCAACTTGGTATTACATCCCTGCTTAACTCAATCTAATCTCATAATGGCAAACAGGCCCATCCAGGCAAGTGAAACTAATATCAAACTTTCAGAAAAGTCCAAAGAGGCAAACATGCAGCTTTTTCTTGATTCACTGGATGTTGGTGTTTCTGGAACAATAGTTTTCATGGTTTGTAGAAAATGGGATGTGAGTGCAAGAACCGGCCGTTATTTAAGCACAGATTTCATTGTTTCTGATGGGAAGGTAAGTTAGGTCTTGATTCCTCTGCAAGTTAAGCAATTGGTCACAATTACAAATACAGCTTTTGTATTAAATTATAGAAAACCATAAAGATGCATAGTGGTCACATACATTATTCAATAAACTGCTTATATTTTGTACTTTCAGGGTAATATTATGCATTGTACTGTAAAGGCTAGCATTTCACATAATTTTGTTGACAAGTTAAAAGATGGGTTGATTTACTCAATCAAAGACTTTACTGTCATACCAAATAAGGATGAGTATCGCGTTTTGAAAGACTCTGCTTGCATGATTGAATTTGATGGTTCAACAATCGTAAGGAAAGCTGTGGTCAAGCCAGATGGTTTTGTCAGGTGCCCTTTCCAATTGGTAGCTTTTGAGAACCTTGAATCCAGTGACAATAAATTCCTCATTGGTAATGTCATGGTGGTTCAATTTTTTAATTGTTTTCCAAATTATAATTAGAATTATAATTTAGTGCACATTTTCCAGATGTTATTGGATACGTCACCAATGTGGGTAGGACCACTTACCAGAAGACAGGTTCCAGGAATCTTGATTTCCATCTTGCCAACCAAAGGTAAGTGTTATTTTGTATGGTTATTGTAAGTAACCATATATTACTAACCACATTGTGGGGTTTATATTAGTTTCAACAGTGGCCAGTCAATTAGGGTTACCCTATGGGGGGGGGGGGCTAGGCGAGGTATTGATAGAAAAGAAAACCAAGCATACTGGATTGTGTGTCCTGATTCTAACTTCATTCAATGCTAGAAGCTACAATAGTAAGGTTCCATTCAACATAATGTTTTCCCATTATATTAAACATTCAAAATTAACTCAGTATGTGTATTTACCTTTCAGATAAGCTATATTTGTCGAGTAGCTCCTCCACATTGATTTTGGATGATGATGACATCCCAGACCTGAAACGTTTTAAAGCAGGCGCTAAGTAAGTAACGTTATATCTTACATACATCTCTAATTATACATAGCAGGTACATCTTACATATAAATTAAATTATATTTCTCATTTACCATTCATGTTGATTGCAGTGGTGTCAACCAAAAGAAGGAAATTGTAACTGTTGATCACTCTATACCAAAGCCTGGGACCATAGAGAATGTGTTGATGTAGCCAGAAACAGGAGGAATGATGTACTTCTCTACCTTACTATTGTTCTTTTAGTGTAATTATAGGCCATTACCACCTATTGATCTCCTGTTTGCTTTCTCAGAGTTCAACCTTCATCTGTAAGGTGACGATAAACAATGTCATAACTAGAAAGGGGTGGAACTATCCATGGGGTGGAGGTGAGAAATGCAAGAAAGGATTGACCAGGCAGGGAGGACAATTCTGGTGTGACGGATGTAACTCAGCTACGGACTACCCGGTTATAAGGTGTTGCTCTTTCTTTGCAATAGGAATTGATTTTTAAAAAAAATATTGAACCAACAATATCATTAATCAATTGTAGTAAAACAATTATGCATCACTGTTTTTAGAAAATGATACATTGAATAGCAATTGGAACTATTATTTATTTTTGGTGTAGAATATTGTTTGTGCAGGTACAGGCTTGAGCTTGGTGTCTCTGATGAGACGGACCAGACTGTTGTTGTGTTGTTTGACGAGACGGCAACGGCGTTGGTAAAACACACAACAGACTTACTTTTTGGAATAGAAGCCGAGGTATATTAATAATTTCTTACTAATGTTAAACAGTGTTGCAATAATTTTTACTAACCTCAGATTTGTTTGCAGGATTCAGAAGACCACGCTTTGTTGCCGCGTGCCATATCTGATATTGTAGGCACTACACATAAGCTGGAGATAAAAACCCATACTTACTATGAGCATGGAAGCTATGAGAGCTTCACATGTTCAGCAATTTGTGCAGACCAGGGTATTGATGAAAGTGCGAGTTCTAGCACTGTTGACCAAACTGCTGTATCTGAATAAACCCCATTGGAGCCATCTGAGGAACAAATCAAAAAAGGGTTAGTCAATAGTTTCACAATATATATATATATATATATATATATATATATATATATATATATATATATATATATATATATATATATATATATATATATATATATATATATATATATATATATATATATATATATATATATATATATATATATATATATATATATATATATATATATATTGAAAAAGTTTAAGATGCAACTGCTTAAGTTATTTATGGTTGTGGCCGAAGATGCTGCACCTGAAAAGCGTCGATTAAAGAAATTATCAGATGAGCCATCCATCTCTACTCCATCAAAGCCTAATGAACAAAAAACCATAAAAAGGTTAGGCAATCATTCACCAATTCATACTTGGAAACAATTTAAAATACACCTGCTTACATGACATTTATGATTGTGTTATTTAAGGGATGATGTTGAGGATTCAGACACTGAAATAGAGGAAGTGACGAAAAAAAGAAGGTCTGTATTCCAGTTATTTCTTTTCTTATTCTACTATTGATTAACATGTTATTTATTTCCTTTTATTTTAGGGTGGTTCTTGAGGATTCAGACACCAGAAAAGAGAAACAGATAAAAGGCAAAGCTTGAGGGTCTTCTAAGAAGAACTCAAAAAAAGTACATGTCCAATATAAATTATTGGATNGTTATTTATGGTTGTATAATTTTAGGGATGATGTTGAGCAATCGGATACTGAAATAGGTGAAGAGAAAGAGGCCGAAGATGTTGCACCTGAAAAGCGTCGGTTAAAGAAATTATCAGATGAGCCATCCCTGTCTACTCCATCAAAGCCTAAGGAACAAAAAACAATAAAAAGGTTAGGCAATCATTCACCAATTCATATCTGGAAACAATTTAAAATACACCTGCTTACATGATATTTATGATTGTGTTATTTAAGGGATGATGTTGAGGATTCAGACACTGAAATAGAGGAAGTGACGAAAAAAAGAAGGTATGTATTCCAGTTATTTCTTTTCTTATTCTACTATAGATTAACATGTTATTTATTGTCTTTTATTTTAGGGTTGTTCTTGAGGATTCAGACACCGAAAAAGATAAACAGATAAAAAGCAAAGCTGGAGGTTCTTCTAAGAAGAAACTCAAAAAAAAGTACGTGTCCAATATAAATTATCGCATTGCCTTAATACTCTTCGAAACCTAAACAAGTGAATTTTTTACATGTTTTGCTTAGCATGGTTGTTTCGACCACAGACGAGGAATAGTCATCAAGCAATCAAGTGTTTGGAGTCAGCAGGCATAATGAATCAACTGACGAGTGAACAATGCAAAGAATAATCAGTTAGGAAAAATGTAATAAATTGGATCCTAATAGTTAATAGGATTATGAATTTTTCTACATTGAGACAATATTTATGTTTAATTACCAATTTCCATATTTAGAATGGGTTGTCTTTATTTCCATGTTTGGTTACCAATATCTATTTATGTTCAATAACATCAATCAATTTCTCCATGATATAACCTAAAAGTATATTCATGGTATGAGTTGTTTTTGTTTCAATGTTCACGCTCTGTTATTGATGAAATACATTAACCAATTTCTCCATGACATAACCTAAAAGTATATCGATTTTCACTTAAATCTGCTTTTTCCAAAAAAGAAAAATGTATGTATTTTTCTATTTATATAAATAAATAGTTGATTTTTGAAATTAGTACCTTTTTTTCCAAGTAGATTTTGATCGAAGCTTCAAATAAAGCTAAAACGAATTGCTTAACTCGAAAATAAAGTTAAAAACACATACATATTTTTATTCCATTACGTTTAGTTACCATCGAGCAAGTGATATCTTTTATACCAGATTTTAATGCATAAATTCAAATAACATCTCAGTTATCAAGTGTATACTAAACTGAAGCAAGCGAATCATCTTCATTAATATGCACATAATACTTCAGTTACAACAAGAAGCTGGCCAACTATATCAATCATTTCCATAATTTTCCACAAATTTACACCCAAATATTGTTTACTCATCTTCCTATTCCACTTTCATCAGGTAATCTTTTCTTTTAACCTTTTCATTTGCATACCAATAAATGTTTCAATTTATTAGCCAGTCTAACTCATAATATAAATAACAAACTAAAATTCTTCTAACAACAGAACCCAGAACTATGCCACTACTTACTCCTATTCACCTTATGCCAGCGTCCATCCTAAAGCTTAAAAAAAACCTACGAATTGTCCTCATCAGAAACGTAGATCCAAACAAAGGTTTGTGTATTGGAACCCACCTAATTATCAAGCGGATGGGACGATTAGTTATTCAAGCAGAGATCATCACCGGATCAAATGCAGGAGACATGGTTCTTATACCAAGAATTACCTTCACAGTAATCATGAGTAGATGGCCATTCAAAATGAAGTGCACACAATTTCCAATAAAAATATGTTATGCAGAGAAAAAGCTTAAAGTCCAGCATCAAAAGGAACATGAAGATTGAATTGCTCGAGAAATAGAATCTCATGGAAAATAAAAAATAAGATAAATAACATATATTGTTATATGTCTGTATTTTTATGCTTTATTCATCAAACAAATCATGTTTGATTGTCTATTTTAATTTAATGAATGCTATATTATCTCATGATATTACTGTTTTAAAACCTAATGAATAGCTAATAAATGAACTTTATGAATGAGTGGGGGTTATAAATTATATTTGTAACTGCAGGAAAGTTCAAATGGTTGGTAACACTTTAAAAAGACACATTATAACTACTACAATCACATATCGAATTGTTTAATCAGAAACACATATTTACTATCCATATTCCTATCTCATGGAATTCAGCCAAGAACAGATTGCTAAGTATTTTCACTTGCCAGTAGTCCAGGCTGCGAAGGAGCTTAAAGTTGGTTTGACTGTTTTGAAAAGACGCTGTAGAGAACTGGGTTTTAAGCATTGGCCACAGCGTAAACTGAATAGTTTAAACTTACTAATCAGTTCTCTCTAGGTCAGACTTCATATGAAGCTAGAACTCTATGTTTATGGTTTACTAATCTTACCTCTAATGCAACTTTATCATTTGACAAAATGAATGTGTACATTTATAAATAAAAATGTCACCTTATAAAATTCCATCTTATTGGCTAAATTTGCATGCATTCTAGGCTAAAAATGGAGGTCCAACGGTTGATGACTACACCGAAGTAATCATAACAAGGTTGAAAGAAGAAAGGAGGCGAGTACAAGAAAATCCTAATTACAAACTTGCTCCAAGCACAAAAAAATTGAGGCGTCAAAACTTCAAAGCTATATACAAAAGAAAGAAAGAGTTAAATTTGGACCCAGCAACAACATTTGAAGCTAGACCATTGGAGTCTATCACCAAAGAAGAGATCGCCCAATATTTTCACTTGCCAATACCGGAGGCTGCCAGCAAACTTAATGTTGGGTTGACTGTTTTAAAAAAATGCTGTAGAGATATGGGTTTTAAGCGTTGGCCATATCGTACGCTAAATAGTTTAGACTTATTAATCAATACTCTCCAGGTCAGAATGTTACCTCTATTCCATGTATATCATTTGACAAAATTAATGTGTAGATTTATTAACAAAAAGGGAATGTTGTAACATTCCATATAATTGAACAAATTCGGTTGCATTATTAGGCTGAAAATGGAGGTGCAACAATTGATGAGTGCACCAAAGAAATCATAACAAGCTTGAAAGAGGGAAGGATGTGAGTACAACAAGATCCTGATTACAAGCTTGATCCAACCACAAAAAAGATAAGAGAGAGGAACTTTAAGGCTAGATACAATAGAAGGAAACACTTGAATTTGGACCCAACTACAGGAATAGACGCTACACCGTTGTATGTAATATATCCAACTGATAACACAAACTCTGAAGAGATGGATGGTGATTATGGTAGTGACAATGATAGCCAAGAGTAGTTGAAAAATCATATTGAAATCTTGGAGTTTACAATGTTAGTTATTAATAAATGAAATGTTGTTAGTGGTTGTGTAATGGTTCCATATGCAATAATACAATCTTTCTATATTATCGACTATATACAATCCTAAAACTTTCCAGCAACGGCTATCAATATATTTTTTTGAAAAGTGAAAACTATATACATATTTCATGCATCCAACAAAGTAATTCTCGCAACCCTAACTAAATCAATCTTTCAACGGTTAAGTATAACTTTATAAAAACTACCCCTAACTACTACAATATTCCAAATATCATAAAATCTGAAGCAATTCTCATATTAACAAGCAATAAATTTAGTATTTACATCACAAAATACCAAAAGTCTATCTATTGAGCTTCTTAATTCTGTAACTCTCTAAACATGTATACGATATTTAATAACATATACATCACAGACAAACATCCATTCTTATGAAGCTATGGATCATGGTAAGTTTAAATTTATTAGTATTTCATATATATTTAAATTGTTCAAACAAATACAATTATCCATTGATTTATGTTACAGATAAACTTATGAAGGACACCTACATACCATCCTTGTCAAACATGATCGACAACTCTATAATGATTCAGTCACATACAAATATCAGATCAGATGGAAAAGTCGAGAGTTATTGTGGTTTGAAAATAAGAGAAATATGCACACAGAAAGCAGGTAAACACAAACGCATGTATATTTTTATTCAATGAATACTCGATCCTTCTATGCTAAAAATTCTAAAAATTTCACAGAAACATCCACAATTCCAGGGAAGAAGAGGGAAGATATTAAACAAAAAGCATCAGTTTCTTTTTCCAACATGCCTAAAAAAACCCGCAAAAGATATAACGGTAAATTATCAATAAATGTGTAATATAATTTTTTAAATAAGCTTGCTAAATGTAAAACATGAATTGTCAGGTTCTACTTTTAATTACCAGTTACCAACAACAGCGAAATAAGTGAAGCAGCGTATGCCTAAAAAAAGCCATAAAAGAATAGGGTTCACATCTAGAGGTAACTTTTCCATTAATTTTACTCGATTTCATTTAAGCTTGACTAATTAAAAATTAATTTACAAAATCACTTATCATTATTTATGTTATTTAAACAAGGATTCCTGTATCTTACCATAATCTTGGGCCACCATCGTATACATGTTCTAACTGTGAAGCAACCATGTGGTATGAAGAAAGGACTAATAAGGCGTTCAAGACTTTAAATCCAACATCTCCCTTTGCTGTCAAAGTGGAAAAGTGTTGCTCTCCAAATTCAATGAAGCACCGTCGTTGTTAAACAACCTCCTTGATTACACTAATTCTTCTGCATCAAAATTTAGAGATCAAATCGAATATACAAATAGTATGTTTTGTTTTACATCTTTTGGAGTGAAAATAGATAACTCAATTAATTCAGGACGGGGGCCATATACATTTAGAATAAACGGACAAAACTATCATCTAATTGGGTCACTGCTCCTGACAGAAGGAGAACAACCAAAGTTTGCTCAGCTTTATTTCTTTGACACACAGAATGAAGTTAACAATCGCATGTCTGCTTTTATTGATAAAGACACAGAACACCAAATAGATGAAACGACAGTCATGAGCCTTATTGCAATGCTAAATCAGTCAAGCGCGGTTGCCAAGGCATTCCGCATGGCAAGAGATTGGTGTGCTTCACATGCTACGCCTAACCTACAACTTCGGCTTCTTAGCAATAGAACAAGTACACGACAATACAACACCCCAAGTGTCTCCGAAGTAGCTGCTCAAGTCACAAATGATTTTGGACAGGGCATCCCTGCACGCGATATCATTGTCAGCTGTAAAAACACAGGGAAGCAAAGAATATCCGAATTGCATCCATCTTACATGGCACTACAATATCCTTTACTCTTTCCGTACGGAGAGGACGGATTCCATGATAGCATACCTTATCATAACAATACAGGTGTACGGCAAACTGCACGTGGATTCGTTTCAATGAAGGAGTACTATGCATACATAATTCAACAACGAAATAACCAGGGTACTAATTTACTGAGAGGAGGACGGCTATTCCAGCAATTTTTGGTTGATGCGTACACAACTATTGAAGAACAAAGGCTTAAATAGACGAGACATAATCAAGACAACCTACGTGTGGATCTTTATCATAATGTATTTGATGTTGTTACAAGAGGAGACACAAACGCGGCTGCGATTGGAAAAAGAATAGTTTTGCCTTCGAGCTTTACAGGCAGTCCAAGGTATATGATGCAAAATTACCAAGAAGCCATGGCTCTATGTAGGACATTTGGAAATCCAGATCTGTTCATCACGTTTACTTCCAATCCAAAATGGCCCGAAATTGCTGAGATGCTTGCTCATATTCCTGGCCAGAAGGCACATGATCGTTCGGAAGTTGGTGATCGTTCGGAAGTTGGTGACTGTTGGGCAGGTAATATATGTTACATCTTAGAGTCAACAACATTTTTCCTTTAAATCATTCACATTTGTAACTAATACATTTGTAACTAATACTTTCCAAAAACGTGGCTTAACCCATGCACATATTTTATTGTGGTTCGAAGATTACTTAAAATGCAGGACAGTGGCTGAAATAGATGATATAATCTCAGCAGAGATTCCATGCCCTATAAATGATCCGGATGGATACAAAGTTGTCACTGAATATATGTTGCATGGACCCTGTGGGAAGGATGCAAAGTATGCCTCATGCAACATAGAAGGAAAATGTTCAAAACATTTCCCTAAATCATTTTATCCAGAAACAACAATTGATGGAGATGGGTATCCTGTTTACCGCCATAGAGATAATCAAATAAGTGTTCTGAAGGGTAAGTTCAGTCTCAATAACAGATATGTCGTTCCACACAACCGATATCTTCTGCTTAAGTACCAGGCACACATAAATGTTCAATGGTGCAATAGATCAAGGGCAATTAAGTACTTATTTAAATACCTAAACAAAGGGCCTGACCAAGCTACTATTGTCATCCAAGAAAACATCAAAAAAGCCGATGCAACAGTTCCTGCGCAGGTTATTGAAGTTGACGAAATCAAGAATTTCTTGAATTGTCGATACTTAGCGCCATGTGAAGCAGTATGGTGACTTTTTTCTTTTGATATCCATTACTCCTACTCATCAGTTATGAAGCTAAATTACGACCTACCCAACCAGAATGCANTCGTTCGGAAGTTGGTGACTGTTGGGCAGGTAATATATGTTACATATTAGAGTCAATAACATTTTTCCTTTAAATCATTCACATTTGTAACTAATACATTTGTAACTAATACTTTCCAAAAACGTGGCTTACCCCATGCACATATTTTATTGTGGTTCGAAGATTACTCAAAATGCAGGACAGTGGCTGAAATAGATGATATAATCTCAGCAGAGATTCCATGCCCTATAAATGATCCGGATGGATACAAAGTTGTCACTGAATATATGTTGCATGGACCCTGTGGGAAGGATGCAAAGTATGCCTCATGCAACATAGAAGGAAAATGTTCAAAACATTTCCCTAAATCATTTTATCCAGAAACAACAATTGATGGAGATGGGTATCCTGTTTACCGCCATAGAGATAATCAAATAAGTGTTCTGAAGGGTAAGTTTAGTTTCAATAAGAGATATGTCGTTCCACACAACCGATATCTTCTGCTTAAGTACCAGGCACACATAAATGTTGAATGGTGCAATAGATCAAGGGCAATTAAGTACTTATTTAAATACCTAAACAAAGGGCCTGACCAAGCTACTATTGTCATCTAAGAAAACATCAAAAAAGCCGATGCAACAGTTCCTGCGCAGGTTATTGAAGTTGACGAAATCAAGAATTTCTTGAATTGTCGATACTTAGCGCCATGTGAAGCAGTATGGCGACTTTTTTCTTTTGATATCCATTACTCCTACTCATCAGTTATGAAGCTAAATTACGACCTACCCAACCAGAATGCAATAACACTACGTGATTCTGAAAGTTTACCGGTTCTACTTCAAAGGGAAGGCATCAACATAACTATGTTTACCGAGTGGTTTGAGCTAAACAAGAGTGATACGGAAGCACAAAAATTGACTTATGCTCAAATTACAACTAGGTATGTATGGCATGACCAAGAAAGAATTTGGAAACTTAGAAAACGAAAAAAAATGCATAGGCCGGGTGGTTTATTCAAATCCTGCATCAGGGGAACGATACTATCTCAGAATGGTATTGAATATAGCCAAAGGTCCTGAATCGTTCGAAAAGCTGATGACGGTTAACAACATAACATATCGGAAATTTAAGGAAGTCTGTTTTGCATATGGCTTGCTGAATGTTGATAGGGAATGGACCAAGGCTATCACAGAGGCAAGATTTTGGGCATTAGCACCTCAATTGTGGGACTTATTTGTTACAATACTGCTTTTTTTTTGAAGTAAGTAGGCCACGACAATCATGGGAAGAAAATTAGGAGGCATTATCAGAGGATATTTTACATAAAAAAAGGAAACACTTCAGGTATCCAGACTTAGAACTTACAGACGAACAGATTCAAAACTATTGTTTGGTGGATATAGAGGAACTGTTACACAGATTTGGTAGATCTTTAGCTGAATTCGAAGATCTTCCACGCCCAAATCCAAAGCTCTTAACAAACATGGATAATCGTTTGATTAGAGAAGCATTGGACTTTGATATGAAAAAAAAGCAAGGTTGAACATGAACAGCTTCATTCGATGCTAAACAACGATCAACAAGTGATTTATCAAGGAGTTATTGAGTCTGTATATAGTCAAAAAGCAGGCTTTTACTTTGTTTATGGGCCCGGAGGGAGTGGTAAGACATTTTTATACAAGACTATAATATCAACACTAAGATCAGAAAGAATGATAGTTCTTGCAGTTGCATCTTCAGGTACATAATTTAATATAAATTTATTGATTAATTATACATACACACTAAGCGTTACAACAATATTATACTTTATTATTGAACCAGGAGTTGCTTCTTTACTACTACCGGGAGGGAGGACTACTCATAGCAGATTTGTTATTCCATTGGAGTTAATGGACAATAGTACATGTGGAATCAAACAAAACACACACCTGGCAGGATTAATGAAAGAGGCCAGGTTAATAATTTGGGATGAAGCCCCGATGACTCAGCGATACGCTTTTGAAGCATTAGACAAGACATTGAGGGATATTTTGGGGTTCGAGAATCCAGAAAATAGATACAGAATTTTCGGCGGAATGACAGTGTTACTAGGAGGTGACTTCAGACAAATTCTACCGGTAATCCCGAAAGCCAAAAGATCAGAAGTTATTCAAGCATGCATTAACCGATCAGAGCTATGGAAAGCTTGCAAGGTTTTTACCCTTACACGAAGTATGCGAGTAAATGAATACACAGAAAACAGGAGCATTGACACTCGAAAACAAGAATTCAATAAATGGGTGTTGGATGTAGGTGATGGTAATTTGGAAGCCAAAATTAAAGAAGGAGAGGATGAGCCAACCTGGATTCAGATTCCGCGCAATTTTATTATAAAATCAGGAGATTCTCCAATTGAGCAAATCGTCCAAGAAACATTCCCAAATTTTACAACAAGGCAGAACGAAGATGCGTATCTAAAAGAAAGGGCTATACTTACTCCAAAAAATGACGACGCTGATGAAATTAATGAACATATGTTTAAAAAGTTAACAGGTGTTTCTGTCACGTACAATAGTGCAGATGAAGTTTGTAAAGCATCAACTGATACTATAGATCAAGACCAGCTATATCCCGTTGACTTTTTGAACTCATTAAATTTCCAAGGTATGCCACCACATTCTCTATGCTTAAAAAAGGAACTCCCGATAATGCTTTTGCGAAATGTTAATCCAAGCCAGGGATTATGCAATGGAACAAGGCTAATCATTACTGATCTTGGCCAATTTGTTATTCGAGCTAAAATCCTAACTGGATCACATATAGGAGATAGTGCTCTTATACCTAGGATCACAATGACATCCACTCAGTCAAAATGGCCATTCCTAATGAAACGTAGGCAGTTTCCTGTCAAACCATGCTATGCGATGACCATAAACAAGAGTCAAGGTCAGTCAATTAAGTATGTTGGGGTCTACTGACCTAACCCCGTGTTCAGCCATGGCCAACTATATGTCGCCCTATCTAGAGTCACAAGCCCCGACGGAGTGAAAATACTGATGATGGAAGATGAAGACAGGGAACTCAAAGAGCGGACACGAAATATAGTTTTTAAGGAAACTTTCAGTAACCTAAAATAACAAGCTGTAGTTCTCCCAAACATGTATCTGTTACTTTTCAAATAGTTTATATCGTTCTCATTTATTACTCATGAAAAATTCTTCCAAGTTTCTACAAAATAGATGCAAAATATTACGGACTGTGTGCCAAGAACCTTGCAACTAAACTAATCTACATCAGTTAATAGCATTCTACCACAAAAGTTAATTAAAAACAGCCTATTCTCAGAGATTACTTACAAATCAATCTTTACTAAACATCGGACATGTTCTTGGCACAGATATTGCCTCAATTGGATCAGCAACTACGCCTTTAATATTGCAAAACCAGCAATCGCATATCTATAAAAAAAACATAGCCACATTTCAAATTAGTAACTTAATTTAGAAATATAAAATAACCTGTCAATACTTGCAACAAAGATACCAAATGAGCTACAAAATTACTTATTTGGTTCACATATTTCATTGACTAATCAGCCAAAACCAAGAACAAACAAATACATCCTATCAACAATCAAACAAAAAAAAACACAAAACTAATGAAATTAAAATGCAAACCTGTGCATAACAACCTGATGAGACGAAAAGTGTACCCGTTTTAAGAGGTCATTTAAGCCCTAATTCGAGTAAATGTGATCAAATATTACCCTAAATCGTTCCTTTTTTCATTTTAGGTACTTTTGAGAAGAATTCTGGAAAACATGCTAATTTGGATGTTTTTGGAGCATAAAAGTGAAGAAAACGACAAAGTCTCAAAAGAAGCTGGAAAACCTTCCTGACGGCGTCAGGGTCACAAGGTGACGCCGTCAGCCAACATTGAGAAAGGAGTAGAATCAGATTACACTAGACGCCCTATGAAGAAAACAAGATGTTTACACCTGACGGCGTCAGGTGTTAGAGAAAGTAGGCCGTCAGGTGTAATGCTAAAGAGTGACGGCCCAGAGCACATATACAAGTGACGGCGTCAGAAGTAGATCTAGGCCATCCGAGAACCCTAATGACGGCGAGCTGACGGCGTCAGAACCCATAACCTGACGCCGTCATAGTGTAAAATCTATATATACTTTTCTATTTTTCATTCATTAGTGTGGAACTTTTGGTGCAAGTTTGGGAAAAACCCTAAAGACGAATTTGGCTGTATATTCAAGGGTTTTTCACCCTTGAATCGTTCATGTTTAATTTAAGATAAGTCCTCACTTAAATTAATCAATATGTCTATATGTTGGTTAATCATATCTTATGCTTGTCTTTCAATTAACATGCTAGGCTAGATTTTTCTTGTGTTTGCTTAGATCTAATGAAACCTAACTATTAATTATTGGTTGATTGGTGTGTTATTACTTGTCTTGGATGAATGTTTCATCAATTTTAGGCTAAAGAAAACTGGCTAAACTCCTATATGGTAACATGCTTGAACGTCTTAAGAAACATGTAACTAATGCGTACTAGGTTATTAAGGTAGTATTTAACGCATGAGCCACTGTTTACAATCCTTATGATTGGGTGCTTTACGCATCGTTGTAGGAGGAGATAAGAGCTCATAGAATTGGGGAGATATGTACGCCATCCCATGAATTGTTAAGGAATACACCCGTCATCCACGTAAGTAATACATGCACCAATTAACCGGTAAAAGATAGTTAGGGAGTAAGGAAATCTAAGTAAACACATTTGTCTCCATATAAGTTTTCACAACCGCAATAGTTTAGTTATTTTATTTTTAATTGCGATTGTAGTTTTTTGGGTTAGTTGACTAGCAACTAATTCCGCCCACTCCTCCAAAACCCGAGATTTTACTTGCTTTCTTAAAAAATATAAAAATACAAAAATAATCTTCCTTCACCCTTAGACCTTTTAGAGTAGTTTTTCTAACCTAACGAACACTATTCCCTGTGAGAGAACGATCAATCCCCTGTACTTACCACGACACTATACTACACCGACCAGGTACACTGCCTGGTGGGATTGCAAGCTTCTCAAGATCCCTTGAGAGGTAAAACCTGTTGCGTGGTCGCAATCCCACGTCATCAAGTTTTTGGCGCCGCTGCCGGGGAATAGTTATTGTTTAGGTAGAATTTTTATTTTATTAGGTCTACTCACTAGATTCCTTTCTAGTGAGATTTTTATTTTATTTCCCTAGGATTTTCTTTAGTCTATCTATTTTCTTCGTGTTTTTGTTCGTAACCATTACCATCCGACATCATGGAAGGTGGTAATATCCTTGATCCCAACAACCCACCACCACAACCAAACCAACCTCCTAGAGCCCGTACTTTAGGAGAGTATTCCCGACCTAGACACCATGGCTATCGCAACACCATTGAGCTCACCCAAGGAGCCAATGTCACTCCCTTGCGATCCGACACCATCCGGTTGGTGCAAAGCGGATGCGCATTCCATGGACTTCGTTACGAAGATCCAAATCAACATCTCAAGGATTTCCTCAAAATCGTAGATTCCATAGACCTTGATGTTGAAACTCGAGAGACTACCCGATTACGTCTCTTCCAATTCTCTCTGCGAGACCATGCTAGTCAGTGGCTAATGCGTCTACCCGCAGGATCCATCACCTCTTGGGATGATCTCACAACTCGCTTCTTAGCTCAATTTTTCCCACCGGGAAGAACTACCAAGCTAAGGAATGATATCTTGGCGTTCCAACAACGTCAAGGCGAAACCCTCTACGAGGCATGGACTCGATTCAAGGACTTACTCCAAAAAGTCCCTCATCATGGCATAGACCTTTGGCTCCAAGTCCAAATCTTCTATGACCATATCAATATCCCCACGAGGTAAACCATTGACAAAGCGGCCGGTGGTAAGCTACGTGATCTAAGTGCGGAACAATCATGGGATCTCCTAGAAGATCTTGCTCTCTATGAAAACGAAAGTTGGAATGATCCCCGTAATTTGAATAAAATGGTCAAGGCAATATCTTTGCCTTCGAATAATTCAAGCACTTCCGACCGTAGGATCATAGAACTTGAAGACCAAGTCAAGTTTCTTATAAAATCCTACGAGGCTCCTAAACCTTCAAGCCAAGTGAACAAAATCACTTCTTCGTGCGAATTATGTAGTGGTCCCCACGACACTCGTGATTGCATGGAACTCCCCGAACAAGCTTTTGCGGACTACGCGTCCTCGCGTACCGACGGAGCGGGAGACAAGTGGTACACTTTCAAACCCGAGCCAAAACCTTACGGTGATTCATACAACCCCTCATGGAAAAATCACCCAAACCTTAGGTGGAAGTCAAACCAAAACGTGCCCCAAAACAACTCTTCCAACCCACCTAATCGTTTTCAACCCAATGGTCCTTCCTCGAACCGTACCTTTAACAACAATCCTTTCAACAACTATGGTAGTACCAATAACTTTGAAGGATTGATGTCCAATTTTATGGCATCTCAAGAAGCTCGTATAGCTAAATTCACATCCGAATTTAATCAACAACAAGTAGAGATGACCAATAAGATTGACAACTTATTGAAGGTCCTTACCAACCAAGTGCTATCACGTCCACATAAGGACGCTAGGACCACTAATAGCGGACCCCAAATCAAGGACCCTTCTTCATCCAAACATGTCCACTTCGTCAACGTTGTCACTATTAGACCAATTGATAGGAGTGAGGAAAATAATGAACTTAAGGATGAAGTTAAGGAAGTCGAGGTAGATAAGGAAAGTAGGGTAAGCAAGATTGAAGAAGTAGATGATGGAGAGGACTACTTCAATAAGTTACCAACTAGAGAAGAACGGGCATACCATAAGGATTTATTCGATGACTCCGAGACACCATACTTCCTAGGTAACCCGATTATCAAAACGGGCGACCCTTCTAATCTCAACATACCATGCAACATTGGACATTTGCATGTGTGGAAAGCTTACATCGACCCTAGATCGCCCATAAACATCATGACTAGAGCCCAATACAACTTGATAATGAAAGACCAACTTAGGTATAGGGTATTCCCCGATAAGGGATGGATTAGTAACTTCACGGGAAGAGTTAGGGGATTACCGGTTTATGTTGGGAACTTCACCTATGTCACCGACTTTGTGATTGTAGAAGATATCCGCCCAATAGTCGATGCAAGTTTAACTCAAGTAGTCTTGGGAAAACCGTTTATTGAGGTCTTCCTTAGGGATAGTTAAATTTAAGGATGAGACCGATGAAGTGAACTACCAAATGCCATATAAGATAGAGCAATTCCAACACTTGTCAAACGTTGAAAAGGAGCTTAAACAAGCGGTCTACTATAGGAATGATGAGGATAGACGTAGGGGAGTAGACTATGTCATGGAAAGGATATTCGGTTTCTACAAGGATTGTTTGAAATTAGGACCGGATTATAAAACCGGACAAGAGGATGACCTAGAAACCGAGACCAACGATGAAGTCACGTAATGTACGGTGACTTTGAGTCTAGCTACAAGACTCGTTAATAAAAAAAAGCATCCACCAAGTTCCTCCTTTTAAAACAATATAAATCGTTCTATATATATAGATAATACGGGCTGACGGTGTCAGCCCAAGGTGTGACGCCGTCACGCCGACGATTAGGGTTTTGTTATGGCCTTCTTGACGTCGTCATGCCGCCTTGTTCCAGATCTGACGGCCTTCCCTGACGCCGTCACCAAAATAGGCTAAAAACTCTCTGGCCCGTCACGAGTAACTTCCAATTCTTCACTTTAGTTGTTCCTGACGTCGTCAAGATGAAGCTTGTGACGCCGTCACCTTCTGTGCACTTTAGGGTCTTTTGAGATTTTGTTGTTTTCCGCACTTTTTCACTCCGAAAACGCCCGAAAATGCTTCTTTTGTGATTTTCTCCTCAAAAGTACCTAAAATGAGAAAAGAAACGACTTTGGGTGAAATCCGATCCAATAATATACGAATTAGGACTCAAACGGACCCCTAAAAACGTAACATTTTTCGTCTCATCAAACCCTAACGCTCTCTTAGACCTAGTGGACTGAGAACTATTAATTAACTTCTCAATGTGTTTAGCTCCCTCTTGCCACTTCATACGACCTGCTACTTCATTATCAAACTTATCCTGCAATTCTTGTTTTTCTAAGATTACTTTTGCACTTTCTTTTTCAGAATATTTCAACAGATTTTTAGTATTCTCTAAGTCTCTTTCTAACACCCTAATTTTCTCTTCATAAGCTAATTGATTCTTTTGGAACCAAACCTTTTGTTGCTCTAATGTTTTAAGTGCACCTTTATAGGCTTGTACCTGAATATAGCATTCTTTATATTGGGGATCCAATTCATCATAAGCTTTCTTAAGTTCAGCATATTTCTTATCACAACCAAACACACAATTTTGTACCTGAGATGAGATGCCCATCAAGGCAAATTCTTCAGTCTCATCTTCTGTATCACAACCTGCCAGCATTGAGTAGAGCTGAGAAGCACTACTTTCCACATCTTCAGTCTCATGCTCCTTCCAATCAATACAAGAGTCTACAGATACCAAGGCTTTGAATTATCCAGACTCCACTTCTTTCTGCTTGTAGGCAGAGTATCTTGTCTTATCATCAGCCTTCTTCTCAGTGCACTCTCTAGAAAAGTGACCCATTTGACCACATGAGTAGCACTTAACTTTCTTCTTGTCAAACCTGGCTGGATCCCTGTCTCTGAAGTTAAGCTTTCTCCCAGCCTTCCTCTCAAACCTGTTTATGTTAACTGAAAGCATAGCTAACTGCCACTTTAAATTCATCTCCTCCAAGTCTAATTTATCTATTGCTCCAAATCTTCAAAAGCCAATTGCTGTTGTGGTTCATAGTCAACAACAAAAGAATGGAGCACATCCTCTAACACACTACTAGATTGTGGATGATTCTTTGGTCCAGTAGAGGTGTAGGAGGATGATGTGGATGAAGAGCTTCGACTTTCAACATGTGTCAACCTGTTAGAAGTAGTGCTTACAAATGCTGAGTTTGTAGGAGTTGATGAATAGGTAGAGTGCCCTTTGATATCAAGCTCAAGAGTTCTGAGCTCGTTGTATAGATCATCAAAGGAGAGGTACTCAAGTCCTCCTTTGGCTTTGAGTGCGATGCTGACTTGGGACCAAAAATAAGGTAAGGCTCTTAAAAACTTGGAATTACATTCCTCATTGTCAGGCTTGGCTTTCAGCTGATTCGGCTGACTCAAGATGTTCTCAAATCTGTCATACCTCTTGTGTATCCCTTCTTCTTTTGAGATCTTGAATTCTTGGAACTCTTGCTTGAGCATGGACTTCCTCATTCTCTTGGACTCATCATTGCCCCCAAACCTTGCTTTAATAGCCATCCTGATATCCTTGGCATCATCAAGATAGTGAGAATCTCCCATATGATCATTTGGGACAACTTGAAGCAAGATAGTTCTTGCCTTGTTCTCTCTTTGGACAGCAATAATTTCATCAGCAGAAGTAGGAGGAAGAATGGTAACATTACCATCGGGGTCTCTTCCAACATTCTTCTTACTATTGCCATTCTGGATCACACTCTAGAGATTGAAATCACTGTTGGTGATCCAGTTTTGCATCTTCATTGCCCAGATCTCGTATTCATCCTTCTTGAGATAAGGGAACTTTGCATTGCTGCTGGTAAGAGTAACCTGCTGAATGGGTTGTGTCGGTGTAGTGTTTGATTGAGTGACCTCTGTATCATCTGATGCAGCTGACATTGTTTTTGTTGGCATAAATATTATGATATTCATATTACGATATTTAATCTAAACATCCTCTTCATGTTTTGATGATGACAAAGATGTAAGTTACAACACATAACGTAAAGTGTTTAAGTTACTTGTGATCACAAATCATCTATGCATTCATACGTCAACGTCTCTCGACATCTCAACGTCTCGAGTATGCTTCAACAATCACTTAAGGTATGTATAAACAAATGTCTAATACATTTTATGATCAAAGGGATTTTTATTTAGACATTACAAATTTTATAAAATGTTATAAACATTTTATATATTTTAGAAAAACACTTTTGGTAATTAAAGGAAAATGTTTAATTCAAAATAAATATATGAATTCAAATTTTTAACCAAAAACAGTTAAAATTTCACTAGATAAACCTTCCCCAGAAAAAGACAAGAAAACTGCCGTTTTCGTCTGGGCGGCCCCCTTAATTTTAAGGGGGCCGGCACCTATTTAAGGGGGCCGGCACGCTCCTCTTGTCAGAAATGATTCCCTATAAATACTGGTTCATTTCTGCAATTTTTCCCAACCTTTTGCACTAAAATTTTCAGTCCCAATCCTTTCCAAACATCTTTCTAAATCCTTTGATCATAAGATTATAAGTCTTTGTTTTCAAGTGATCCAATCCTTCACCACTCAAAGTGCAAGAGAAGAATCCTCCCTATCATAAAGCCAAAGATATATTAGAGTCTAGTTAGTGTTGATGTGAAGTTGTGAGTTATGTATGTATATGTAATAAGTAGATCAAGATGATCTTACTTAGTAGTGAGTCAATGAGTGAGTAAGAAGTAGTGGGAAGAAGTAGTAGTGTGGAGAAGTCATTTAGTTGTGAAGATGTAGGTGTGTGAATAAGTAGTGGAGTATAGAAGAAGTTGTGAAGTAGTGAAGAAGTCGTGAAGTTGTGAAGTCGTGAAGAAGTCGTGAAGTCATGTAGAAGTTGTGTAGTGATCGAAGTCGTGTCGTGAGATTGGTTCTAGCTACTATTAGAACCCGACATTTAGCTTAGTGTCGTTAATTGGTGTAAGCAAAAGTTGTGTACGGTTTTCTCCGCCAAAAGGGAGCTTGTTGAGTAGTGAAGAAAACTCTCGAGTAGGTGACTCGGGGAGTGGAGTAGGGCAAGGAAGGTGTCCTTGTAGCCGAACCACTATAAATCATCGTGCCCGGTTTGCATTTCCTTTCTCTTAACTCTTTTCATTTATTCTTACATTTATCGCTTTATATCTATGCTTGCAAATATGTGTTGATTGTTGCTTATATTGTTTTGATGTTGATTGTGTGATAGATAGAAGTTAATATTGTTATAGGATGAATAATTATATGATATGGTCTAATAGACTTAGATGCATTATTCACACTTCTCATGTTGAGTTTAACTTAATCGATAATTTGATACAAAACGTTTTAAGATTTTAAAAGGAAAACATATTCACATAAAGATCAACCAAAGCTCCATTCATAAAACTAAGTTTTGAAAATAAGTCCAAAACCATACATATATAATTGATCATATTGATTATATGTTGTTTTCATACTAAACTCTAATTGAAGGTTTTTCGAATGAATTTTGAACAAATTAAAAAGATGTAAAACTATTCAACCCCGCTTCTAGTTTTCCACAGTTTTAGGGTGTAAGAGTGTTGAAGAAAAGTTGTTCTTTGTTCACAGAGACTCTCCCGAGGCTCTGATACCACTTGTAGGACCTACTCCTTGATAGATCTTTGAGCCTGTGGATCGATAGTATGCAGATGTAATCAAAAGCACACTATATAGAAAATCTCTGTTGTACTTGTATTCACGCGGGATATAAACACAAGTATAAGAACAATAATGAAGAATAACTAATAATACTTTGATCCTCTATGGATCTTTAATTACTATAGATTGAATTCGTGTGTACAATACATAATCGTGAGTTCCTTTTATACTATAAGAAACCCTAAACCCTTCTTACAAGAAACGTATAAAGTAAAACTATAAAAGATATGCAACATCTTGTCCTAAAATAAACCATGCATATCCTTCTAACATATTCCTACGGATGAACTGTATCAGCAGGAAATCTCTATCAGCAGGAACCAGTACTTCAGTAGAAACCACTATAGGCGTCAGCAGGAACCTGTCAGCATAAACTATCAGCAAGAACTTCAATAATTCCTAACAAGTCTTCCAATATTCAAGAGAAGATTTGCTAGGCTTCATCATCGCTACAAGATCACTGAGTTGTTTCTTGTATTTGATACATTACATTGTATTTGTTAACTTGGTGTATTAGTTGTGTTGGATTGGTTCTTCCATTGTAAAGAACCCGGTATTTAGCTTTGTACCGGAAAAAGTGTAAGCAACGTTGTGAGGCTTCTTCGTCGGTTAAAGGAGCTTGTTGACATAGTGCTTAAGAACTCTCGAATTGGGTACTCGGGGAGTGGAGTAGGGCAAGGAAGGTGTCCTTGTTGCCGAACTACTATAAATCATTGTGTCACTGATGAGACGAAAAGTTTACCCGTTTTAAAGGGTCATTTAAGCCCTAATTCGAGTAAATGTGATCAAATATTGCCCTAAATCGTTCCTTTTGTCATTTTAGGTACTTTTGAGAAGAATTCTGGAAACCATGCCAATTTGGACGTTTTTGGAGCATAAAAGTGAAGAAAACGACAAAGTCTCAAAAGAAGCTGGAAAACCTTCCTGACGGCGTCAGAGTCATAAGGTGACACCGTCAGCGAACGTTGACAAAGGAGTAGAATCAGAATACACTAGATGCCCTATGAAGAAAACAAGATGTTTACACCTGACGGCGTCAGGTGTTAGAGGAAGTAGGCCGTCAGGTGTAATGCTAAAGAGTGACGGCCCAGAGCACATATACAAGTGACGGCGTCAGAAGTAGATCTAGGCCATCCGAGAACCCTAATGGCGGTGAGCTGACGACGTCAGAACCCATAACCTGACGCTGTCAGAATGTAAAATCTATATATACTTTTCTATTTTTCATTCATTAGTGTGTGAAACTTTTGGTGCAAGTTTGGGAAAAACCCTAAAGACGAATTTGGCTGTATTTTCAAGGGTTTTTCACCCTTGAATCCTTCATGTTCAATTAAAGATAAGTCCTCACTTAAATTAATCAATATGTCTATATGTTGGTTAATTATATATTATGCTTGTCTTTCAATTAACATGCTAGGCTAGATTTTTCTTGTGTTTGCTTAGATCTAATGAAACCTAACTATTAATTATTGGTTGATTGGTGTGTTATTACTTGTCTTGGATGAATGTTTCATCAATGTTAGGCTTAAGAAAACTGGCTAAACTCCTATATGGTAATATGCTTGAACGTCTTAAGAAACATGTAACTAATGCGTACTAGGTTATTAAGGTAGTATTTAATGCATGAGCCACTGTTTACAATCCCTATGATTGGGTGCTTTACGCATCGTTGTAAAAGAGATAAGAGCTCATAGAATTGGGGAGATATGTGCGCCACCCCATGAATTGTTAAGGAATACACCCGTCATCCACGCAAGTAATACATGCACCAATTAACCGGTAAAAGATAGTTAGGGAGTAAGGAAATCTAAGTAAACACATTTGTCTCCATATAAGTTTTCACAACCACAATAGTTTAGTCATTTTATTTTTAATTGCAATTGTAGTTTTTGGGTTAGTTGACTAGCAACTAATTCCGCCCACTCCTCCAAAACCCGAGATTTTATTTGCTTTCATAAAAATATAAAAATACAAAAATACAAAAATAATCTTCCTTCACCCTTAGACCTTTTAGAGTAGTTTTTCTAACCTAACGAACACTATTCCCTGTGAGAGAACGATCAATCCCCCGTACTTACCACTACACTATACTAATTGAAAGATAAGCAAGATAGATAGACAACCAACACATAGACATATTGATTGAATTAAAGTGAAGACTTATCTTTAATTAAGCACTAGGGTTTCAAGGGTTGGAAACCCTAAAAGTCACAGAAAATTCGTCTTTAGGGTTTGCCCTAAAAGTTCTCCATAAAGTTCCACACTAATGAATGAAAATTAGAAAACTATATATAGATTTTACACTCTGACGGCGTCAGGTTATAGGGTCTGACGCCGTCAGCTCGCCGCCATTAGGTTTCTCGGATAGCCTAGATCCACTTCTGACGCCGTCACCCTTTATTGCCTTCTGGGCCGTCACTCTTTAAATAAACTCCTGACGGCCTACATCTCCTAACACCTGACGGCGTCAGGTGTTAAATCCCAAAATCTTTCTGGCCCGTCATTTGAAAATTGGATTCCACTCTTTTGTCAAGGCTTTCTAACAGCGTCACCTTGTGACTTCTGACGCCGTCAGGTTGTAAATCTTCATCTTTTGAGACTTTGTCGTTTTCTTTACTTTTATGCTCCAAAAACGTCCGAATATGCATGTTTTCCAGAATTCCTCTCAAAAGTACCTAAAATGACAAAAGTAACGATTTAGGGCAATATTTGATCACATTTATATGAATTAGGGCTTAAATGACCCCTAAAAGCGTAACACTTTTCGTCTCATCAAATACCCTTACACTTGGGATTTGCTTATCCTCAAGCAAATGAGCTTTTATTCCAATCAAAATATGAGTTAGGGGTCATTTAACACAAATATAAAAGTAATTACAACAAATAGGTATTAGACCCTAATCATAACAAGCACGGAAATCATACACTAGCACCTCACAAATAGTGTTTGGATTCTCACATCTCTCAAATGTCATAAAGTTTATATCTCATAAATGGAAACGGAAAATAACACTCACTACCTGTCATAGCAAATAGATTACCATAGGCTTGGGAAAGGATCAATTACTCCTCCACTAGGCGTAAGCACCTAAGATAAACTATCAAAGAGGGCTTTATAAAGGGTTGTAACGTAAGGTGTAGGGATATGATAACACGGTTTGGTTGGAATAAAGGGTATTTTAGTGGTGGCAAGTTAATTATCATGATCAAATACATGCACTCTACATCGTTGCTTAAGTCAAGACTCGACTCAATCTTAGTCTAAAAATGAAATAACAAAAACTAAAAAGGAACATAAAAGGAAACGGGATGGTAGTCCGTATGTTTTTCTTCTTTCTTTTTCATATTTTTTTGTATTTTTCTTGATTTTTCGATTTTTTTTTCATACACTCTTGCCCTACCATCCAAAATAATACATCATAGGGGAGTTGCATTCCCCTTACACTTGAATCTTTACATAACTTTACAATTACTATTCTAATGACTCGAATTAAGATAATTGAAAAACTTGGAGTACTTTTAAAATATTTAGCACATATGGGGGTAATAATGTTGTTCTTCCCCATTACTCCATTACACTAGTACTTTACCCATGAGTCCCAATCGTCCCAAAACAATATGTACAAGGATATGACTTAACTTAGCAACCATGTAATTGACCGGATAATTAACTAAGGGTTTAACAAATGTTTTCACAATAATGCACCAAAGGTGGGTGCATACAAGGTAGGCTAAGGCGATTTGGGTGTACATTTAGTGGGGTGTAACAAATTCTCACTTTGAGTAAGATGCTCAAAGGTCGAAACGAAAGGATAGGCTCGGAGGGGTGTACTAGGGGTATCGTGTACCAAAAATGGATACAACGCAAAGGGTGTGGGAGAATTACTTGACCAATGAAGTCAATGTAATTATAACAAATATACGGGTGTAAAACAATGGGTTAATCCTAATGCCTCTTATCATGTAGTAAATCTTAACTACACGAATGTAGTCTCACTTGTGGATTTGAGATGGTCCTAACGCAAGTTCTAGAATCTAAATACTACCGGTACTCACATCATAGCACCAAAGATGGATGCTTTTCCTACCAATTCTAGGGGCGAACCTCACATATTTGGGGTGGAAAATTTTTTAGTGGTACGGTTTTGTGCTAGTCATACAATTTCCTATCCATGAGACGCTCATTAAGATCAAGGTTTCACTTCTAAATGTTGTAAAAAATTTTAAATTGGCGCTAAAATTGCCCTAACAAACATTTCTCTTGGTTTTATTACAAATTTACTATCAAACAAAGCAAAACATCAAGCGTAAGTATATTCTCAACGGTGCTTTCATTTACCCCCCTTACACTTAAACCGAACATTGTCCCCAATGTTCAAATAAAAGACGTAAAAGTAAATAAGATGAAAGAATGAAATCAAATACTCCCCTGAATCGTTTGTTGTGGATAATGATGTAACATGGTTAGATCTTCTTCCAAGATAGACGAACGTTCAAAGCTTCCCTTCCAAAATAATAAACGTCTTCTTGTCCAAAATAACCTGTTAACCTGAAAAAGATAAAGGCCAACCTCGCGTAAAATCGGCGGTAAAATCTACATAATAAGATATAATGCTTGTGGAATGAATATTTTGCAGAATTCCTGGAGATTATAAGTTAAAGAATTGACAAAACTTTTTAGGTTTCCGGAAAAATACAAAACTTTCAAAAATTGCAGAAAATTATAACCTGACGCCGTCAGGTGTTAACCCTGACGCCGTCAGAAAGTTCTGACAGAATTCTCATGTTAAGCTTCCGGGAAAAATTCTGGAAAAACTAGATCTTACTTCCTGGAATTCCTGCAAAAATTCATTATGACTCGATACAAGCATTTGACTCAAACAAGTACTAATATGTATGCTAATTTCATTGTTATGATTCATGTTCATTCGTTCTATATAAACCGATTTAGATTTCCCTTACACTTAGCTTTTGCAAAATACCTTTATATGTAGTTAAGACGAAGTTAAAAACAAAATAAAGCATTTTCACAATTTAGTTTGAAGCATGAATCAATAACAAGAAATATAACTTACATACGGAAACAAATAAAATCAAATAAACACACAAAAACACACAAAACATGGGTTGCCTCCCAAGAAGCGCTTTTCTTTATTTACGAGTCTTGTAGCTAGACTCAAAGTCACCCTATCCGACATAGGTGAGTTCCGCATCGAGGATATCCTTAGGGTTGATTTTGGTTGGAAGTTTCCTATCGGTGCGTTTAGTGAAGTATGACCTCTCAAAATTCTCTCCATCCGGGTCATATAAAGTTATCTTAATGTGCCACGATCCATCTCCTTCCTTAGGTGGCTTTTTCCAATCCCATTTGTGCTTATCACCTTCGCTTTTCCACTTATTCATGGCTAGGTTGATTGGCAAAACTCCTAGGAAGTCGGTCATCTTTCTAAAAACTAGGGGATCTTCAAAGGGATCTAGTTCGGTGTCCCTAGCTAAAAGTTGTTCTACCGTTTGTGTTCGGTTTACAAATTCTTCTTCTAGGTAGAATGGGCGTTGGGGTCCTATTAAGTCTCCATCTATCCATGGTCCGTATCTAGAGGTCTTCCTATCGGGGGGTTCCTCGATGGTGTCATAGGCATGTTTCTTAACATCATAGACCGACCACGTTTCTCCTTCTCCTACCGTAATCTTAGAATTCTTACAATCAATCATAGCGCTAGCGGTGGCTAAAAATCCTCTTCCTATCAACAAAGGGCATGTGGGGTCACTAACCATATCGAGGACGTGGAAGTCGGCTAGAATTGTCAATTTCCCTATGTGAACTATCACATCCTTCACTACTCCTACCGAGTATGCCACACTTCCGTCCGCTAAGCCTATTATTACTTCGGTTTCTTCTAGCTTTCCTAGTTTGATGGGTGGTGTAGAGAGGTAGGGGAAGTAGGTTGAGGCTAGACCCAAGATCGGCCAATGTGTCATATACTTCCGAGTTACCTATCTTACACGGTAGGACAAATAGACCCGGATCATCTAACTTCTTAGGCAGTTTGTTTCGAACGAAGGCGGTCCCTTTTTCTCCTAATTTGAGCTTCTCTTCATATTTTTCTAATAGGGCATTATAGTATGGGGCTCGCTCTAATACTTCAATAACCTGACGTTCAAGATGGAGTTCCTTGAATTCTTCGTCAAGGTCTTGTGTGGGGGGTGTTTCAACTATGCTATCGACTGACTTGGTGTTGGAGGCTTTATTCTCGTGGTCTTTTTGAGGGATTTGGGTTTGTTTGAAACACGTGCTCATGGCGTTGACCAGATAGTATTGCGGGCAAGAACTAGGGGACGAAACTAAAGAAATGGAGTTAACGTTTAGTTTCGGGTTCTTGACCGTGTCGCTCGGGAGGGCTCCCATCTCTCGATCATTGAGAATCTTCAACAGGGAATCGATTTTATCGGTCATCTCGATTTGCTTTTGTTTGAACTCGGATTCAAACTTGGATATACGAGCTTCTTGAGACGCCATAAATTTCGACATCAATCCTTCAAAGTTGTTGGTACTACCATAGTTGTTGGAAGGATTGTTGTTGAAGG